>JASANG010004085.1:0-159082 GCA_030248215.1 Enoplolaimus lenunculus | reverse complement strand
CTGGATATGTGGAGCCTTGGTTGTATGCTCGCGAGTATGATATTCAGAAAAGAACCGTTCTTTCACGGGCATGATAATTATGATCAGGTATTCTGATTTGACATGATGTTTTGTTTGAAAAAGAATGTTTTCTTAAATTCTGAAGCGCTGGTATTGTCAAAATCCTAACAAGTTTTTTGTTTGTATATAGATTTTTAATGCAATGTGCCGAGTGCAAATAAACACTGGCGCCTCTGTTCAATATTACAATTTTGCTACTTGTAATATTTGCACAAAATTTCACATTGTGTAATCAATTCACCGACGCTTACAACAGAACGGGAAAGATGTGCTGGTTCGCATTGTTAGCAGTAGGCTAAACATCATAAAGCTCTATAATGGTGTTTATTGTTTAAGCTTGTTCGTATCGCTAAGGTGCTTGGAACTGAGGATTTGTAGGCATATTTGGACAAGTATCAGATTGAACTTGGAGTGCGATTTAACGACATTTTAGGAGGACGGTAAACCAGCAGCCCCTTAACTTCTAGATGCATTACAAATTTGGCATCTATATAAACGACTAATCACACATTATTTTGCCGAATGTTCTAAATCCAGTATTTTTTCATTTTCATATGTACCGTATTGGTATTTACCTGCGTTTTTGATCAATAGCATATTTTCTATTTGGATATGTCTACTGCGTCGGCAGTGTGCATTCGGTTTATGTCGAGCCAAAAACTAAATAGAACAGCCACCACTTCACGTAGCAAGTTGTTAAACAGTCAAATTTTAGCCATTCACGCAAGCGATGGGAGCGCTTTGTACACTCAGAAAATCAGCACTTGGTATCGCCGGAAGCACTAGATTTCCTTGATAAATTGCTGCGTTACGACCACCAGGACCGAATTACAGCGAAAGAAGCAATGGATCATCCTTACTTTTGTAAGTTTTGTGTTATAGTTTGAAGAGCATGAAGATTTTAGTATATTTTGTTCGTACTACAGCGACATTTGTATTAAAATGTAGATATACCGCAAAATTGTTTCCTTGAGCAAGACTGTTTAGCTGAGCACCTGCATCAAACGCGTTGAAATTTTTTTATTCCTTAGCATAGTGCAACACTACAAACGTTCCAAAGATTTCGCGAAATGTTTAGTGCATTATTTCCCTGTCACTTTGACCTTTAGTGCACTTTAAAAAACGATAGCAGCTTTAATTTATCTGGCACCAACGGACGCTGAACCAAGCGCAAAGTAAAAAAGACAAAGTAAAAAAGTAAATAAAGTTCGAATAAGTTCATCTAATATTTTTTACAGTAGCGTAAAAAAACCCCAACACCGAAAAGAATATGTAGTACTTTCATTATAACTTTATATAATTTGCCCGCGCGAATTATAGTTGTTTAACAACCTAACGCCTACTTAAATGCATGCTTTAAAGTGAACTCTTATTACCTCCAATACCGGCTGCTGCTACCGCTGCCCGTGGTGTCACTGGTGAAGTATGGCCAGAGTGTCCAGCTCCGGCACCATCACCACCTGCTCGGCACTCTCGTTCTTCTCCGTTCAGCTCCCGTTCGGCCTCCACAACCGGATCTCAAATTACATTTTTAAATATTGAAATTTCACAACTACATTCTATAATACAATACAACTACATACTATAATACAGTACAACTACATACAATACTACAGTACAACTATATACTACATCAAAGGCTAGAATACGTTAATTGAACTTGAAAGTGCTAGTTTAATTTACGCTACTGTAAAACAACACTTTAGATGAAAACTTAATTCTGAAACTTTATTGTACTTTTTTACATATTGTACTTTTTTACATTTGCGCTAAATGGTTCAGCGTCACGTTGGTGATAGATAAATTAAAAGCTGCTATCGTTTTTTAAAGTGCACTAAAGGTCAAAGTGACAGGGAAATAATGCACTAAACATTTCGCGAAATCTTGGAACGTTTGTAGTGTTGCACTATGCTAAGGAATAAAAAAATTTCAACGCGTTTGATGCAGGTGCTCAGCTAAACAGTCTTGCTCAAGGAAACAATTTTGCGGTATATCTACATTTTAATACAAATGTCGCTGTAGTACGAACAAAATATACTAAAATCTTCATGCTCTTCAAACTATAACACAAAACTTACAAAAGTAAGGATGATCCATTGCTTCTTTCGCTGTAATTCGGTCCTGGTGGTCGTAACGCAGCAATTTATCAAGGAAATCTAGTGCTTCCGGCGATACCAAGTGCTGATTTTCTGAGTGTACAAAGCGCTCCCATCGCTTGCGTGAATGGCTAAAATTTGACTGTTTAACAACTTGCTACGTGAAGTGGTGGCTGTTCTATTTAGTTTTTGGCTCGACATAAACCGAATGCACACTGCCGACGCAGTAGACATATCCAAATAGAAAATATGCTATTGATCAAAAACGCAGGTTAATACCAATACGGCACATATAAAAATAAAAAATACTGCATGTAGAACAGTTGGCAATAATGTGTGATTAGTTGTTTATATAGATGCCAAATTTGTAATGCATCTAGAAGTAAGGGTGCTGGTTTACCGTCCTAAAATGTCGTTGAATCGCACATCAAGTTCAATCTGATACTTGTCCAAATATTCGTACAAATCCTCAGTTCCAAGCACCTTAGCGATACGAACAAGCTTAAACAATAAACACCATTATAGAGCTTTATGATGTTTAGCCTACTGCTAACAATGCGAACCAGCACATCTTCCGTTCTGTTGTAAGCGTCGGTGAATTGATTACACAATGTGACTATGTGCAAATTCTACAAGTAGCAAAATTGTAATATTGAACAGAGGCGCCAGTGTCTATTTGCACTCGGCACATTGCATTAAAATCTATATCAAACAAAAAACTTGTTAGGATTTTGACAATACCAGCGCTTCAGAATTTAAGAAAACATTCTTTCCAAACAAAACATCATGTCAATCAGAATACCTGATCATAATTATCATGCCCGTGAAAGAACGGTTCTTTTCTGAATATCATACTCGCGAGCATACAACCAAGGCTCCACATATCCAGCGAATAATCATACATCTAAACGAAATAAGTGCATACTTCATAACGTCCGTCATATCCAGAAGCGTTATCGTGAATCTAAACATTCCTTCGAGTGAGGCGCATACTGCTACCATTTAACGGTATGATAGCATGTTAGATGAAATGCATCGTAATACTTACAGTAGCTAGCATTTTCGAAATTGTAAAAACATAACCCATTGCTAGTTAGGTCACTCAGATTTCAAAACTAAATACGGTGTTAATTACAAGATATTATTGACAAAATACAAATAACCCACCAACTGATAGACCGGGCATCAAATTTTCGCGCACTATTTAAACAACTTCCAACACTAAATTGACCTAACCTGATAATCAACGAGCAATTCAGGTGCTTTGAAGTACCGTGATGCAACACGTACGTTATACTCGTGACCCGGATGGTAAAATTCAGCAAGTCCCCAATCAATCAGCCGAAGCTAAAAGAGAAATCTGTTATAATTGCTATAGCTTACCTAAATGTAAAGTTTATATCTAAAAATTAATGCGGCAGAAACGTAAATAGCCAATAGACAAGCGTAGATTTTCGAACACATGCGCAGTGCATTTAGCCACGTATGTACAACATAATTCCGATTCCAAATCAAATCTAGTTCCATTTCCGATATTAGGTATAATCGGAATCGTATTTTTCCACCATTTCCAAAATGTATTATTTGCAATTATGCGCAAAAATGGCCTATACTCATATCAATTATCGGCAAGTGCTGGCTAGCGGAACTGGATTACACCGGAATCGGAACTATAAATTTTGTGACTATATGGATAATTTGGATAAACAAGTTAATATTGTTTATAGGTATCTGTTGGCTAGCAACAATATTCGAAAACGTTGCATGAACAAATTGGCAATCATTATTTGGCTTGTAAAACTAAACTACTATCAATTATCGATAGTTAAGTCATCCAAAACAATTTAATACATAAATTATGCAGAATTTTTAAACAACATATCACAAGTTGGCCTAAAATTAAAATGTGGAATTTCGATTCCGATTAATTGTGCAATCGGAAACGGAATTCCGATTGCACATTGCCTTCTGGATCAGGTATAATTCAGTTCAATTTTTCATCCTAGCTGAAATTAAGTTACGCTTTCGAACACCACAAACCTTTTGCGTCTCATGGTCTATCATCACATTGTGCGGCTTCACATCACGATGCATTATGCCTTGACTGTGACAGTAATCAATCGCCTGTAATTTGCCCAAGATACAAAAGATTTTTTTAATTGTTATCCAACTACATAATCTCGATGAAACTATGTTTAAAAATTTCAGCTCCGAATCGAAAGGACACGCACCATACCTTTGGTACCTATTGTGTACGTCACTAAAATAAACTCCTTTCGCGAAAGCGTGGAAGCGTGATAACTGGGCGAGTTACCAAATTTGCCGACTACCACCAAATAGACTTTGTTTATATTTTTGTCAGCAACGCACATCAACGTGCGGCGGTGGGCATCGGCGTCTGGCACTGTAAAGTAAAGCGAAACCCTAACAGTTCAGGATTGCGGTTTCGGGTAGTTTTTGAGAATAATATTCAAACTACGGGCAGTTTCTACGCTTATACATACGAACTACTGATTGACACAGCTTGGTAATGGTAAAACATTTAGCAGAAACAAATTTAAAAAGAACAAAATTTTATACTTTCAACAACTCATAGAGGTAGAAGCGAATGTCGTAATCTGTCAGCGTCTGATACAGCTGCTAAAATACAAATAACAACACACTCACCAAAAACGGGAGAAAAATAAGCAAGCAAACAATCACTCCATATACAACATAATACAAATGTATGCATCATTTTATCAGTATGCCACATTAACGCAAGGTTGGACATAATAACATGACAAAGCTCAATCTACACAGAATTGCATACACTTTGCCAAAATAGAGACTAAATTAATAACTAAAAATCGAAAAAATTATCCCTGCATTATTTTGCAAAAATCGTTCGATACAAAATCATGTGCAATTGTTCTCTCGTTAGCTAGCGTCAAGAATTTGCCTAAACCATGCGTTGCAAATCATAAACTTTACTTTCAACTGTTAGTTGAATATTTACTACAAAACAGAAGACATAGTAACGTAACTGCTCCGAATTCCATCGGTTTTTTAATTAAAATTGACCCCTGTTGCTCTTTCGTTCTTTCAATATATATTTTGTGTTCAACTCGCCTTGAAATCAGTATTGTTAACGTATTCGAATATGAGCGCAGGCGTCCTTGAAATAGGATCCTTAACTACGTCCAACAATTCAATGATATTTGTCCCGCCGCGAAGATTTTGTAAGATTTTTATCTCGCGCTTGATCTTTTTCTTTTTCACAGGCTTAAAAAACGGAGTAAAAAGTACATTTTGTGTCGTAATTCAACAAACGGCTGCAGGTGACAACTTATATATCAGAGTTCCACACGAATTCCTATTCCGGCAGGAATTCCTGCAAAAATTCAATTCCTATTCCTGTTCCAACGTTGAATGGTTTGTGGCAAATTATGAAGAATACGCTTCAAGCTTGAAAATAAAAACAATTGACGTTTGAAAAATTCTGGAAAAAACTAAACTCCTTTAGATAACACGAGTTCGTCCGCACATTCGTTATACATTTTAAAGTATTCAAGAGACATTCTTGCACAATTTTTAAACCTGGCTAATGAAAACGAAAAACCGGCGAAAAAAAATAATTCCTATCAGTGTTCCTGTAAAATGTATATACATAGTTCCTGTTGAAACTCTGACATACGTATATCCATAGTGGGGGGGTAGAGGGCCACCCACCCATATTCCAGCTTCCTCCCACTGCAAACCCTCTCTATACTTTTCCCAGCCAAATGTGAACAAAAAATTATCTAGTTTACAGATTTTAGCTATAATTTACACAAGCTTTCATGAAGCGCATGAGTTGTACGTCGAAGTATGGAACATATTATTCCGCAATTTTTTGCGACCGCGTATATGTACTAAATGCGTACCTAGTAGCATAGCAAGGGCTTAACAACACGAATTGAGGTGGGGCTAGTCCCGTCGTCAGCAGCCTAGGAAAACTCCAGTAATAAATTTATGGACCGAAGCGAAAGTCCGCTCGGAGTTTCGCGATGCGTTTTAGTTTTGTACTCTGGGGTCGAAAGGTGGATGTCCGTCCGTCCGTCCAAAAAGAATCTCAGGAACCACTGAACCGATTTTGATAAACTTTTTTTGAAAGCCAATTATCCTGGGGTGTTAACCTCGCATTGGGGTTTTAAAATTTTAAGCCGTTTATTAGCTACAGACTAATTTGCATAATTAATTAAGCCCAAATTAGGAGTTTCTACATTATTTCACTAATTATTACAGTTACAAGCAATTTAATTTCAACATTAAAGGATTTTTGAGTGCGAGGAATTTGCATAGACTGTTTACAAACCTCCAAAGCCGATAATTGAGTAATTAGCTAATAGATAATTTGCATATTAGCATAGTTTATTAGCCTAAATTAGGACTTTTTACAATATTTCACTAATTATTAAGGTTAAAAGCAATATAATTTCAGCACTAAAGGGTTTTGCAGTTCGAGGAATTTGAATAAACTGTGCTGCACAAACCTCCAAAACCGATAAATGAATAGTAAGTTAAGGACTTTTTAAATTATTTCAATAATTGTTATGGCTGACTGAACGTATTTAGGTGCGAGGAATCTCAATCAATTAATAATTTGTTTACAAACGTCTAAAACCGATGATTTAGTAGTTAGCTAATAGATAATTTGCATATAAGCATAATTGATAAACCTAAATTAGGCGTTTTTGCAATATTTCACTAATTATTAGGGTTGCAAGCAGGGTGCAACCGGAATTCCGGTTCCGGTTCCGGCATTTTTTCACCTTCCGGTTCCGGTAAATTTTTACCGGATTTAAAAATTCCGGTGTTATAATTTGGCCGTTTTTTTTAACTTTGCTAATCTTTAAGAATCTCTTTAGAAAGCCACTTGTATTCCGAATATAAGCCATTGATGGTGGATTTCACTTCAGTCGACGACGAAAATCTAAAATACAACAAATAAAATAAATATCTATGTTCGACTAAGGTTATTTCACAAATAATAGAGCAAAAAATAAGATTAAAATGAAATTTTTGGTGAAATGCATTTTTCACTTTCCGGTTCCGGTTCCGGTCTAATTTTCAAATTCCGGTTCCGGTTCCGGTAAATTGTAATTCCGGTTGCACCCTGGTTGCAAGCAATCTAATTTCAGGAATAATTGGTTTTTAATGCGAAGAAACTGAATAAAATGTCTACAAACCTTCAAAACTGATTATCGAACAGTTAGCTAATAGCTAATTTGCATATTTGCTTAATTGATAAGCTTCAATATGGGTTTTTAAATTATTTCTCAAAATGTTAGGGTTACTGAAGGGTTTTTGAGAGCGAGGAATCTGAATAAATTGATTACAAACCTCCAAACCCAATAAATGAACAGTTAGCTAATAACTAATTTGCATATTAGGTTGACTACTTACGTGTGTTTGAGCTTCGCTGAATACACGTAGTCCCACTACGACTAGTATAAATCAATCTAAAGTTACAGAACACACCGAATTCGACCAACAAGACGCAACCAATTTCTCAACGCTTGAAGCACTAGGTCCTGTTTTCAGGATGCTTAAATGAAGATCACATTTAAGACTTCTTGTTACAAGAATGATTGAACTTACTTTCAGAATTTTTATCACAACTTGTTCATCGTTGTTAATGTTGATGCCTTCAAAGACTTCACTGTACTTGCCACGACCTAGCTTTCGCACTAGTTGATAGTGATCGATCAGACTAGAAAGTTTAATATAAGCATACAAAAGTTATTGTTTGCCTTATATATTAAGCCAATAACTAACCAGTAAAACCTAAATTTTCACATAGTAGTAAAATATAGGAAATTCATATAAACACACATGAACCCTCGTAGTAAACATTAGTGATATGGACCGGACTGCATAACGCTAGCGTACCCCCACTCAATCGCATGTGATTCATAATCCCAGTATTCACGCGGCTTTTGACTGTTCACATCGGCGTAGACTCTCGCGTGACTTGGCACTGGCATTTCGGATGCTGACGACACAGACACCGATAACTCAGATTTCGACGATGTGCGACCTGGCAGTTCAATAACTGTTTTATGCTCGTAGCAATATTGATTCAAAGCTAAAATTGTTCATAGACAACAAAAATATATACATAGTTATCAGGGTTCAACCCGAATACAAAAACCACCAGCGCAGGATAGCTCAAAATCCGGCTGCCGCTGCTTCTCAAGAGCTTAATTATTAGGTGAGCGCCCGAAGTCCTTATTTTTCTCGCTTCCAACAAAAGTCACAGCCAGGGCGCTACCGAAATTGCGGTACCGGCTTTTTTCTTCAGGTTCCGGTTCCGGAAAATTTTAATCTGAATTAAAAATTCAGGTACGTATTAAATTTTGGTCGGTTGAAATTAAGCATATCACAAGTTGGCCAAAAATTAAAATGTGGAAATTTCGACTACGATTGATTGTGCAATCGATATATTTCAAATTGCAAAAAAGAAAATTAAAATGAATTTTAGGTGGCATGCATTTTTCATTTTCCGATCCGGTTATTTTTTCAAATTTCCGTTCCGGTTCTAATAAATTGTAATTCCGGCTGTACCCTGGTCACAGCGTGTTGGCAGAGGAGATTAAATCTGAGAACACGATTCTTCGTATACATATTCGTTATCAGTTCGACCTGGAGATTCCAAAAATATATAACTTTATTATGTTCCAAGAAATTTTTTTCGATTTTTCGTTTTTTACCCAAACGTTCCACTTAAGAAAAAAATCCAAGTAAATTATAACAATCCAATCCTTATATCGAGCTGAACACGAATATGCCTAAATTCTAGCAATAATCATTCAGGGATGGGGGCCTCGGTCAACAACCAAGACCGAGACCTGACTGCCGAGACCGGCCAAGAAACATCTTGGTCTCGGTCATTTGTTGGTCATCACCGTTCGCTGGATATGTGGAGCCTTGGTTGTATGCTCGCGAGTATGATATTCAGAAAAGAACCGTTCTTTCACGGGCATGATAATTATGATCAGGTATTCTGATTGACATGATGTTTTGTTTGGAAAGAATGTTTTCTTAAATTCTGAAGCGCTGGTATTGTCAAAATCCTAACAAGTTTTTTGTTTGATATAGATTTTAATGCAATGTGCCGAGTGCAAATAGACACTGGCGCCTCTGTTCAATATTACAATTTTGCTACTTGTAGAATTTGCACATAGTCACATTGTGTAATCAATTCACCGACGCTTACAACAGAACGGAAGATGTGCTGGTTCGCATTGTTAGCAGTAGGCTAAACATCATAAAGCTCTATAATGGTGTTTATTGTTTAAGCTTGTTCGTATCGCTAAGGTGCTTGGAACTGAGGATTTGTACGAATATTTGGACAAGTATCAGATTGAACTTGATGTGCGATTCAACGACATTTTAGGACGGTAAACCAGCACCCTTACTTCTAGATGCATTACAAATTTGGCATCTATATAAACAACTAATCACACATTATTGCCAACTGTTCTACATGCAGTATTTTTTATTTTTATATGTGCCGTATTGGTATTAACCTGCGTTTTTGATCAATAGCATATTTTCTATTTGGATATGTCTACTGCGTCGGCAGTGTGCATTCGGTTTATGTCGAGCCAAAAACTAAATAGAACAGCCACCACTTCACGTAGCAAGTTGTTAAACAGTCAAATTTTAGCCATTCACGCAAGCGATGGGAGCGCTTTGTACACTCAGAAAATCAGCACTTGGTATCGCCGGAAGCACTAGATTTCCTTGATAAATTGCTGCGTTACGACCACCAGGACCGAATTACAGCGAAAGAAGCAATGGATCATCCTTACTTTTGTAAGTTTTGTGTTATAGTTTGAAGAGCATGAAGATTTTAGTATATTTTGTTCGTACTACAGCGACATTTGTATTAAAATGTAGATATACCGCAAAATTGTTTCCTTGAGCAAGACTGTTTAGCTGAGCACCTGCATCAAACGCGTTGAAATTTTTTTATTCCTTAGCATAGTGCAACACTACAAACGTTCCAAGATTTCGCGAAATGTTTAGTGCATTATTTCCCTGTCACTTTGACCTTTAGTGCACTTTAAAAAACGATAGCAGCTTTTAATTTATCTATCACCAACGTGACGCTGAACCATTTAGCGCAAATGTAAAAAAGTACAATATGTAAAAAAGTACAATAAAGTTTCGAATTAAGTTTTCATCTAAAGTGTTGTTTTACAGTAGCGTAAATTAAACTAGCACTTTCAAGTTCAATTAACGTATTCTAGCCTTTGATGTAGTATATAGTTGTACTGTAGTATTGTATGTAGTTGTACTGTATTATAGTATGTAGTTGTATTGTATTATAGAATGTAGTTGTGAAATTTCAATATTTAAAAATGTAATTTGAGATCCGGTTGTGGAAGCCGAACGGGAGCGTGAACGAGAAGAACGAGAGTGCCGAGCAGGTGGTGATGGTGCCGGAGCTGGACACTCTGGCCATACTTCACCAGTGACACCACGGGCAGCGGTAGCAGCAGCCGGTATTGGAGGTAATAAGAGTTCACTTTAAAGCATGCATTTAAGTAGGCGTTAGGTTGTTAAACAACTATAATTCGCGCGGGCAAATTATATAAAGTTATAATGAAAGTACTACATATTTGTGTAAATATTGTTTTTATTGAAAATGCTTGGTGTAAGCACGTTGATGACCAATTTATGTGACTTGGTCTTTGAAAGGACTGTTTATGATAGCTTTAGCTTAAATGATGGTCATGCGGATTTTTTGACATCTTTTTGAATTTGACGCGATTCTTTTATATGGTTTCAAGCGTAACAGGATGCTTCATTAAATTGTCTTTCAAGTTCATTATCAAAGATATTTGTCTCAATGTACAATTTTCATATAACGGAGAATGTCTGTAAAATCAAAATTAAAGTCCACTAGTAGCTGTGTAATGAGGGGTTCCACGTTATAACTGGGGCAATCGGGTCACGTTTTGTCACATGTTGATTCGACATCAACATAAATTTTTGTTACCATCATATGATACGGACAAGCGAAAGTCGAATATCATGTGATATTGCTATATAAAGCACGGGTATTCATGTTATCTCAGCATACAAGTGTTCGAATGTCACGTGACATAATCAGACATTGCTGAATATCATATGATATTCCAAATTAACAGCATATATGATATGACATTCAAAGACGGATTTGGAGTATCATATGATATTCCATTATGTAGTTTAAGACGTATACAATTCGCTAAAATTTTGAATATTCCCTCCCAAATTCGAATTTTTCTGCCAAAATTTGACTTTTCCCGCCAAATTTTGAATTTTTGCCCAAAATTTGAATTTCCCACCAAAATTTGAATTTCCCGCCAAAATTTGAATTTTTCCACCTGAATTTGAATTTGCCGCCAAAATTTGAATTTTCCCGCTAAAAATTGAATCTCCAGCCAAAATTTGAATTTTACGCCGCAGCTGACTCAGTAGACATTTTCAAAATGATCATATGATATTGACAGACAACGTAGGGAATATCATATGATATTGAAAGACAAAACGTGACCGATACGTGATGTTAGCAGACAACCACTGTTTTTTGAATATCATATTGGGTTACATCGCAGACAAAACGTTACCCAATATATACAACGTGACAAAACGTGGCCCAACTGCACCATTTATACCGTGAACCCCGCATAACAATCATACACTGAGTATTTTTAGCAAATGGAACAGTGAACTCTCCAGTGCTACAACAGCCAACAATGGGCTCACCGCAGCACGGTCCTGCAATACCAACAGTCTAACTGCAATAAGAACTTGGCCTGCGGAAAGTCTCAATATTTTCCATGTGTTAGAAATTGCCCTTTTCTAAACGGTGTTGTATTGGACTTTACGTATTTAATATCATGGTTGTTCTTTTTTCTGACATTAACCTGTGTTACTACATTCTATTGTAAAACTGAAGCACGGTCGCCAGCTTCATCTTTTTCGCAGCTAATTCTGAATCAGTTGCGTGAAGTTAGTTTACAAACTCTTTAGATTTTGTTTGTGGTTTGGATTCAAATGTGACTTTGTGATATGAATATGTTCCGCTGCTTTAATTCCTAAAAGTGACCGAAACAATCTAGTGACCAAACGCTATCTACATCTGCAATAGGAACCAATTTTTTTAAGAAAGCCGGGGTTCTAGTATTCCAATTTCAGGTTTTCCATACGTATTCAGAAAAATTGGACCTTAATCGCTTTTCAGTTAACTAAAGTTGGCGGTCTTGGTTTTGGGCATTCTATTTTATGTATTAAATCTGTGGTTAACCAAGGCAAGCGTGTAAATGTATTTTTATAATGCGACATCATATGCATAACTGACTTGAGAATAATCTCCCCTGCTTCCGTGTAGCGTTATCAGTGAATATAAAACTTGCCTGATATGACCGCAACGACCATCCTTATGTTCTATGTTGCCAAAGTGGGTTTTGCAGCAAAATTCATTAAAAGCGTAAAAACTTTGAGTTGTCTAGCTCGTGACCGAAATTCTGAGCTTGTTTACTATTTGTGATGGATGAGTTTCCATTTTTGCTCGCGCATACATATCTGGGCGCCAGAAATCGGTCTTACGGATTCTGTTATCACGTAGAATGGTTAGGTAAATAATTGTGTCGTATTTCATATATTTTATGTTTGATGGTTTGAAAAAGTAAATTTATCTGTGATTTTGTCGACGACAATGAGCTGTTCTGTAGAGCTTTATAGACAAACACACTTTAAATTGGACAGAGTGTGTGAACATTTTTCAAACTTTGAGATTTTTTCAGACAGTGTCCTCTCGTCTGTCATATGGCCCTGCGACAAGGCACAGCAACTAAGGATGGGAATCTCTGTGTCGGCAGTTCGTATTTAAGACAACAAACGTAAGCTCTTTATACTGTATAATCCTGCGATGTTAAGCTAGCCACTATTACTAATATCAGTGATCTATATTGTACGATAGTCTTTTTCCCTGATAAGTAGGCTGCACCCGAATTCGGTTCCGGTAGGGAACTTCGGTAATGTGATATTTTTCCAGCGGTGTTTTCGGTATTGAAAACTCGACCATTTAAGAAAAATTTGCGTATTCAAACTTATTTTTCTAAAGTTGTCTGAGCGTGTATTGTCAATTTTAATTTCTGTCATATTGATTCAGACTCAAAATTTGGAATCTCCCTTCTCATTCGGGTCACTACAGCACGTTTCCCATTTTTGTTTAGGATTTTGGTATTTCAAATGGTGTGTTTATACCATTAAAAGCGATAAAATAGCGTTAGATATAAATTTTTCGGTAACAAGTGTTTTTTGTTTTCCGGGTGCGGTATTTTTTAACTTTCCAGTTGCATCTTGCTGATAAGTAATTGTCATATGAGTCATATGTGAGTGACAACTTTGAATGAAAGATTGATGGAATAACTTCCTACATCTGCGATGGGCAATCAAGAAAGTTTTGATACTTTTTCAGCTGATTTTACTTATTTAAACGAGCAAGAGTTAAACACAATTTTGCATTAAGTAATCTCTGTTTATCAGCAGCAATTATAAATAGCGGTGTGCCGATTGTTCAGCATCGGCATCGGTAATAATTGGCGCTTCTAGTTAATATCGGCATCGGCACTGCAAAAAAATTGCCAATTCTTTGCAAATACTTTTCCACATAACAGTCAGTAGGAATGCTATCAATTTCATTTCTGGACGCATATCAGTGGGTCTGGTCTGGAAATTGTCATCTCGCGTTTCTGTTTGAAAAAATGAATTGAAATGAACCGTTCTTATAAAGTTATAATCGTTTATGATGATGGTTAGGTTTAAGCCTTTATATAATTATGTAATGTAGTACTAATGTAGTATTCTATCGGTTTATTAAGCATTTAGTACTAAAATTGGAATCGACATCGGTTTGACATTGTCAAAATTTCAAAATAAGACTGAACTTTTATAACAGATCAAAACCTTGAACACAATAATTGGAATGATCAAAATTTAGAGTTTTTGCAAATCTGACTTACGCATTCAGTGAGTCATTTGGAGTGAGGCCTCCTAAGAGTGCAGGACGCCTCCTCGGGGAGGTAGGGGACATGGCAAGGTATTGCATGCGTTCCTGGTAAAAGAAAGAGTGAACCCAGGATAGATTCTGTAGTGGAAAGTACACTTCGCAACTTGAGCATAACTAAAACAATATACAAATTCTTATTAATACACTTATCCGCATCTGTCTGATAGAACAAAACTTAAAACATAAACAATACTCTATTTGCATACGGTTCGTAAATATGTGAATTTGCTGGGATGCTGCCCAAAAGACGTATTTAGGACGTTCCAGTTTTAATAATATAGATTTAGGGTGTCTGTTGGCTGGCAACAATTTTCAAAAACGTTGCAAGAACAATTTTCCGCTAAGTGTTTGGTTCTGTAAGACTAAACTACAATCAATTACATTGTTATTTTCAAAATAAAACGATAGTTTTGTTTGTTTGGATGTTGGGATAGAATTTTTATGCAACATATTATAAGTATGATTAAAATTAATATTTCAAAATTCCGATTCCGATTGATTGTGGAATTGGAATCGGAAATTGTTTTATATCGGAATTCCGGTTGTGCCCTGGTATATTTTGTGCCAAATAAATGAATATGCCGTATTTGCGTTATTTTTTCTCGATCTTATATTATTAATGTTTTTTGAGCGAGATGGGACCTTCAAAATTTGTGATTTAGATTTTTTATGAAATGTTTAGGTATGGGTGCAAAACATTTCTGGGCCTCTCAAAAGTTTCTCGATTCTTAGTCTCAAAGAATTTGAGACAGTCTCAGTCTCGACTCCTTCATTGAGGCTCCCATCCCTGTAGCAACCGATCCGAAAACGGAGAGCTGCATACGGCTTGGTGCCATGATTGAACGATAGGAATACAATTTTAGTAAATTTATTTGGTAGAGAGGGACTTTATTAAATATTTTTCGCAGTTTCATCTATGATTTGGATCGTATGCATAAGTTTCCGATCGCAAAACGGGACCTGTCCCGCTAACCCATTTTAGCTGCTGTACCGTTGTCCTTGAGCAAGTTCAGTTTAGAGCAATGTGATGGCCTAAATATTACAATGGTTTTATAAGAGAAATGAATGTGCTGAATATGTTTGGATCTTTACTATTTAGGCATTGTGATATAACGGCGGCATGGATATAACAACAGATAAGAATGCAGTTTATAACCGAGGAACGAAACGGCGGCTCGAGGAAAAAGAGATTTTTAGTCAGCTGTGCAGTGAAATGGACAATCACTGCCAATTGTTCAACAATCGCCACGGGCGTTATAAACGATTTCGCCCAAACGATGAGATGCGTTATGACACGTTCAAGGACCAACTACATGTTGTAGAGAGAGCGGTAACTGACATTTTTGACGCTGAAACAAACGAGTTGGTTTCTGGTGTGATGCAGTTTTTGGATAAGAAGTCCTGGGTGCCCGCAGCCATGAGTACCGGCGGGATGCTGTTGAATGCTGCGGAATTGTGTCGGATCCGTACAGCTTCCATTTTTTGCGGACAAGATGTCGGGGCACAGGCAACGGTGTTGACCATGATCCAGAATGAGCTAACTAAAAATGGGTCTGTAATTAGAGAGCAAGGTTTGAATGAGACGTGTCATGTAGCAGTGCCGAAATCGATAGTATTACGTGTTGTTCCACACACTACATTAAAGATGAAAGCACTGCTTGCCGAAATGATATCAAAGTTTTGGGTGGATTTGGTCATTGCAACAGGTATGTTGAAATCGGATGAAACAAGTAGGAAAAACAAATTAGACTCAGGATCGAAGCTTAGAAAACGAAGCTCAAGCAGGACTGATGGAGAGAAGAATAGACTTGTTCAAAAACAGCATGTAAGTAATTTGCAATATTGTTTTGCATTTAGCTTCGTTTAATTACGTCTGCGTTGACTTTTAAGTTTCTATTAGATATGGATGTCCAACTGGATAGTACAAAACGAAATTTAGGGCCATTTTGATTAATTTCTTTACTTACTGGACAATTTACTGGCGTTTACAATCTACGTACATAACTTCGTTTTCAGCTGCATTAATTAATGCCGAAACCAAACTTACTAAAGATATTATGGTGTGGTATGTGCATAATTACATTTGATAATGTTTTGTCATATTAACTCTTTGCATACGTATTAGTACCAAAATGTCCGCTTTGCAATACAACGGTCAGATTCCGCTTACTGTAGGTACCTGTTACCGGTATCCCAATGGTTTGTACCAGATTTCAAGAGCGAAACCGAGTGTCTATTTTCTGCAAGACGTTTGACCGCAGCTGGATATCCGGTCACAGCTTGAAGATTGCTTATTCATTCAGTGGCATTAGCGATATTTCTATTTAGTCTCCCAAGGCGAACATCGAAAGAAAAGTTTTATTTTAAAAGGTGACGATCAACGATCAGGGTTCGACCCGAAGTTTCGGATTAGCAGGTTTGGGTTCCTGTTTCATGATTACAAACCGGAACCGCAACCTGCTGAACCGGAACCGAAACGTACGGTTGACGCTTTTTGTAACCTTGTTCTGTAAAAGAGCTACTACTACGCCCTATTTCTGTTATCACCGTTACGCTTTTGTCAGTTTTTATTTGATGCCAATAAAATTTCATTGATGAGTTCATTTATCTCATGCAAAAAATGGTTTCTCACAGAAAAGGGTGCGTTTAGGGAATTTTTTAAAGTTCCGGTTCCGGTTTACCAGGATCTGGTTACTGTTTGCAAGTAGTTTACGGTTGAAACCAGCCCAAGATAATAATTGTTGTGACGGTCTGGGTACAAGTATAATTTTTATCAACGTAGATCGCAGTTCCCATTATGATAGATATTGTCTTTGGTTTTCTTTTAGGATATGGATACCGTGCTTGCATACAAGCCGTCAACTATTTCCGCGTTAATGGACGGCATTGATCACATTTTGTTGCCTTACTTTCAGCCAAGTGTTATTGGTAATAAGAACAGAACAGCTAGGCCCAGTCCGTTGGGGCATATCCAGTTCGTTATCATACTGCAGTCACTTGAATCATTTGACCCGGTGATCTTGTCTGAGTTTCTTACAGTGCTTACAAATGCGTCTGCAGCTTTCAAATCAAGGCTACGTTTAATTTTGAGTCTTTCTAGTGTCACTGCAGGAATATATCGCTATGTATGTACCTCACTTATGTCGCATCTGGAATTAAAACATTTCCAAATTCAGCCCATGTTACCTTTTTTGACAAAACTAAGTAATGTGCTGGTGTTGGGCAAAACTGGTTATCGCTCGGATTATCTTGCCGATGGTAATGAAAATTTGGAAGATAGCGGTGTTCGAGGAAAAAACGAAGCGAATGAGACTGTGCATCGACGTTTAGGGCTAACTGATTGGAATCAACTCACATTTCGGTTACATCCAAAGCAGGTGTTAGCGTTGACGAATATGTTTTTATGTCATAATTTTGCAGTGGATGGGATTGTGAAGGTAATCATTAAGAATGTTTTTTAATCCGAATATGAATTTTATCAGTAACCGTATGTATGATAAAGTGGTATATATTGATAAAATAGTCGGTACATATGTAGTTTTTTCAGTAAACTCGAAAAGAAAGCTGTCTAGTGGTTTGATTACTTTCATCTTCAGAAGAATTGGCATATTCAAGACTTAGGGTAGTTCCCAAGTTGTCAGTTTTCGGGTGTGGTTCTTGAAATGTTTCATTAATTTTTAGTATTGCTTCCCTGATTGGCTAACTTAATATATTGTCACTTTGTGATTTGTATTTATTGTATTTTTTCAAAAGTTGTACAACACTTCGTTTTTTATTCCGTACGTTACATAAGATTTTAGTCATAATGATCCCAATAAATCTCATTTGTAACCACAATTTGACACCGTAGTTTCAAACTCTTGTATCCGGTATTTTAAATTTCAGGGGCTTAAGCTTGCGATGATACGTCATTTTATTAGCAATTCGGAGGCTGCAATCTGTTTACCAACAGCTGTAATAAAATCGCGTTTACAACGCATGACAGACGAAGAGTTGCACGCCGTACTAGTTAAAGTTCATGATGCAACAATAAAACCGATAAGAAAAAAATCACCTACAAAAACAGCCACAGATGTAATAGCTAATTACAATGTTAACAGCTCTTTAATATTAGCGAACAAGAAAAACTTTAAAAGTATGATTCTTGCTGCGCTAAAGGTTTTGGACGGTGCTGAATTTGCATTCAGCATTGGATTGCAAACGCTTCAATGTGTTCTGAAGCATCTTCCAATTACTCTCTGGGGCAAATCGTTGAACTCAATATATTGTTCAATGGCGTCATTCGTAGCTCCAAGCGACGGTAATGTGTTTGAGTCGGACACATACGGCGAGATTTTACGAAATTTGTCGTATATTGCTGCTCCGGAAATGGCAGTTCTGTTTGGAGAGTTAAAATCAATTTTATCTAATTGTGAATCATTAAATGGCGAGCATTTTTCGAATGAATTTTTGACCGAAATTAACGCTATTGCGAAAAATTTGGATAATTTGGATGCTGGCCAAGCTGAACTTGATCGGCAGTGGGAACTCGAGGCAGTGGTTATAAGTGCTAGTGAAGGTGACAGTTGCACTTCTGGTGGAGATCGTCGAATTGTCGCAACTGTCAAACAGTGTTTAAAACACCAAAATTCACCAACAACTAATTGGTCCGAACACACCACGCTGTCAAAACTAAAGTCAAGGTTGCGCGATGCAGTATCACAACGAAAGACGTACTATCAGCTTCAGCGACGGCAGGCTGTACAATTTATTGACCGACTGTTGCGAAACTGCCTAGTATTCCCAGCCACGTTGCCGTTTGCTTCTGTAAGATATGCAGGCTTGGAAAGCACATGCACCGCATGTGTGGATCAGATTGAAAACCTGTTGAGAGCGAATAATAAACTTACTATTGAGGAGGCATTGAGGTCTGGAGCGAAGTGTGACAAGGATGGGAAGCGAGGATACGTTAAAGGTGCTAGCGGTAGTTCATTGCTGACTTGCAAAGCATTCGAGGTTGTTTCTGAGTACGGGAAGGTAGTGGAGCTGAACGAGTGGTATGAGAGTTTTCTACAGAGGATTGTTTTTGATTATGATGGCGGTGTCCGAATTGCGGGTTACGGACCGGTTGTGGGTCAAGGTAAAGGAATATCATCGACTAAAGCTAAAGTTATCAATGGTGGCCGGCTAATCGGTAGACGACAGGCTTCGAAAGAGAAAGAGCGGCATAAAGACCACAAAATCACATTCCTGCTCGCTGTGGCTGAATTAGAGTTGTTGGGATTCGTTAAACGATCTGCACAAAATCCTGACGTATTTATGAAGCCTGATACGTCTTTCGTATTTGAATGAAATGCATGCACAACAGTGCTGGTTTGTTGTCGAAAAAACTTTTGTGGTTTACAAAACGAGATGATAACGAGTACAAAATCTTATGGCCAAATTTTGTCATTAATTAATGACGCCCTGAGTATATTACTGCTACTTTTGTTTTTCTGTATTATATTGAAATGTACATGTATTTTTAATAATTATCAGTAAGTTGAATTAACGTTATTAAATTGGAATGGGATACCTACTATCTAACACGGAACTGTTACTTTAATTTCGATTTCAAACTGAAAGACCGTTTTGACGTTTTTGCGAAAAGGTTCTTATGTTGATTACAAAGGTAGAACGCTCGAGTTACTGAATTGTACTATTTGCTTTGAAAACAGACGCATTCTAAAATATATTGTTGGTCATGTATTTTTCTTATATATCCTGCGTGTATCTTGTATATTACACAATGTAGCGCAAAGTAGTTTTCTTTTCTCAAATTTAATCGTGAAAAAGTCTCAATGGGCAATTTATCTTTTACGCAGTATGCACAGTGGTCTGGGCTATACATACGATGCATAACATATAACTTTGTATTTATCTTCAGCTAAGCGAGTCGGCTTCACGGCTTTTGTGTGAAGGTCCACGAACAACTCTATCCATGTGGCGGTAGTGGTGTAGTAGTTGTATGAACTGGTGGTATGCTACTGTTTAGTGTTTTGAGCGCGTGAGTAAGATGTTCTTATGGTTGCTACGCTAGTTTATATAGTCTTTTTTTGCCGCAGTGTACGCGTTTTTGTGATTTGTTTTCTTCTGTTTTCATGCCAGGAGCGCATATAACGGTGATACGGTGATCGTTCCCTGAATTTTTAGAGTGACTAAAACATTTCTATTAGTTTTAGAGTAACCTACAAAGACCAGAAAAATTTTTCCGCTTTGAGCTCGCTCGCAAATAACTTACTATTTTCGCATATAGGGGGTGATAGGAGGTATATGCGCTGATTTTTAAAAAACATCAAAGTCTGGTTTTTGCGACAGCGTTAGCTTATGAAATTGGAGGAGTTATCAACTAGATGCCAAATTTTGAGGTGCAGTTACTTAGGCAAGGCCATCAAGAAGTTTATTCTCCGAATACTTATCTTGATTGTTCTCAAGTCTGTATTAACTAAAGTTGTTCCGTAGGTTAGGCACCGGTTCCGGCCTCTGGGCCAATATTTATTTGCCAGGGTCTAGCCGGGCCAAGTTTCAAATACAGCTTTTGATTGTCTCAATTGTCCTTGAATAGCTAATGAAAAAACTGTAATGTTGCTTGTATAAAAACGTTAGAAAACGTATTCGTGTTCGCTTTTATATTTATCTCACAGAAAGCGGTTTTTCTAATAAAACAGAACATATTGTTCAGAAATTTTCATTAGTCTTGGTAGCGTGGCTTTAGGTCTCCGCTTCGTGTAACTTTTAGTATATATCGTTTAAAATTTTCTACAGATCATATTCGCTATCTTTATTCTTTCCTGTTTGGATCTCGACTGTGCTGTATAACAATTGCTCATTCTTTCTTACTATTTTTTGTTATTAAAATTTTTCAATTTGTTTTTATCGTCTATAGTGTGACCGCCAACTAGCTACAACACGAGTTCTAGTGTGGCTGAAATTCCTTTTGCAGTTACTCTCGGTCTGTTGAGCGGGCTAGCCATAGCCAAGCAGGCTTTAGTGTAGGTGAATAATTCCGATTACCGAGGATATTTCATTGACGCTATATATACAATACTTCAGATATTTGAACCGTCATATTCTATCATTGCTACTTGTGTGTTGTGGGGATCCTGATTCCATGATGTTTTGCACAAACGGTAACGCTCGGAAAAGTTTTACCAAGCCGAGGTAAACTGGCTAACTGAACCAAGGAAGTGCTCAGGAAAATATTACCGAACAGAACCAAGGAAATTCTCGGAAAAATATTTTATTGATCCCAACCAAGACAAGCTATAGGGTCCAATTTCATGACCGAACCAAAGCAAAAGTAAACGGAAGTGCAGTAGGTACTTGTGCGTGCTCCTGAACATAGTTCTTCTGTTTCGTTAGGTATCTCTTCAACTTTACGTTAGCCCAAAAATCAAACCACAATTATAAAAGATTGAAGCATTTGTCCGTCACCATTTTAAGTGAATTTGTTATGCCTAACATCTATAAATCAAGCTTGTTAATGTTAGACTAAACCTACTAGCAAACGGGGTTTTAGATAAATGTCTAGTCTGGGTGAAATTCTAGTAAAATTTATGTTTCGATTCCGGAAAAATGTAATACTTATTCCCATGCCGTGTGAAAAATTTCACCCCCCATGAATATATGCCACCGGGGAAATTTTTTAAAGAAAAATGTGCCCCCAAGCAAATTTGTAAAGAACTTGATGAAAAAGTTCCCCCGTTTACAAAAATTTGCCCCTCCTCCAGGCACTGTAAACTTTTTATGACAAAGCTGCACTACGACCAGTGGCGGTTTCAGAGTTATCACACTTGTCTAATATAAGTTCTTCAAATTCACCATTAATATTGTTACATCGTTCGTTTATTATTAACCCCTTCTCATATCAATATTTTCTACCCGCCCTTGTAACTTTTAACGGCGAAATTGTAAATTTTCACACCTTATTAAATATTTGAATATTCGGTCTAAAATTTTGTCGCTGTCGAGATCCCCCAAATTGGAGAAAAATTTCCATGTTGCAGGCAACAACACTTGCCGTTGCAAAATTTCGGCTTCCGTTGCTCAGGTACCAACAGCTCTCATGTTAGAAGTATTCAAGTAAATAACGGCCTTTTTATGCCAATTTGCTTGGAATGCTGCGCGAGTCATGGTGAGAAGGGGTTAGAAAACGCTTTAACAATAATGCGCATTTGAAAACCTTGTTCGACGAGCCTGATACTCTGAAACCGCCACTTCTCGTATGCAGCTTTATGTGACAAGGTGTAAAATGCCGGGGGAGGGTCAAGTTTCTATAGAGGGGGCACTTACTTTTTCATTAACTTTCTCAACAAAAATTTGCCCGAATTGGCAGATTTTTGCATGAAAATTGGTCAGGGGTGGCAAAATTTTTCGTGACACCGAAAGTTTTTACTTTTTTGATTATTGTGGTAGCTATCTTGCTATTTTGAGTTGAGGAATTAGTGCACAATACTTTAGCAATATGGGTTTCTTACTTTAATGAAACTAAAGTTAGGCCTGCACCATCTAAGGTCATATGCTTGAGCTTGACGTTAATTGCTACAAACAACAAATTTAATGTTTTCAAAACATTTTTCCTAAACAACAAAATGAGTGTCAAAACTAAAATTTCAATCCAGGTTCCGATTCCGGTCCGGACTAAAAACTTGAATTACGACTCCAATTCCGACTGCGCTTAAATTTCATTCGGTTTGGAACACTGCTAGCAGAGTACAACCGAAGGTCTGTCTGCGACTCCTTCAGAATATCTACCTCCGGCTCCAGTAGAATTTTTCTCCGCAGGTTCCGGCAATTTTGGTAATAATTTTTTTGCATTCTGTAAAAATTCTGTCTCGAACTGAGTTTCTTTTTAAGTTAGCAGTTTTGGACCTTTAGTTAGTGAAATTCTAGTAGTCTTCTATGCTTTGTCGCCAAACAGATCTTAGTACGTTAGTCGTATCGTGCATATAATTAGTGTATATACATACGTAATGGATTATAGATCAATAATGAAAGAGTTTATTCCCAATTTACGCGATAAACAAGTGTCTACTGCGTTGAAGCGACTCGTAATATTCAGTCTTTCAATCATTGTTATACCGTTGGGGTCAATGTTTTTGTCGAAAAAGTATTTATTCGAAGGTAGTTTTACTATTCATGTAAAATATAATTTTGTCACTTTAGTGTTAATGTTTTGTTTACTCTCAGTGATTTATGTGCTTATTGTATTGACCCGAATAAGAGGGGGAGGGGTAATAAGAGGGGGTCCCCATTTGAGTTCGAATCAATTGGAGTCCGTATCCCTAATAAGAGTCCGTAAGCGCATAGAGTCCCTAAACCCTAATTAGAGGAGTCCATAAATGACAAATAACCCTAATTGCAGCGCATAAATGACTCCAGGACCAAATAACTTGAGTTCGAAACTTTAAAGCGTACTTAAATTTTGAAAGTACATTCCTAAGTATAACCTTCTATTATCGCTCAAGCTATTGACACAAGACAAATAAACGTTTAATTCAATGGATAATTGCAGTACCGGATATATGAGTAAAGAAGGGCGGCGGAGCGTGGGTTCAAAATAAATAACAGTCTGTAACCGAATAACAAGTGGGGTACCGTCTGGAGAGGCGAAATAAATATTAGTCCCCCCTCTTATTCGGGTCACTACAGTATCCTACGATATCGTTCAGTTACTTGTGCCGCGTACAGTGCTGTTCAGTTGCACTATGATTATAGCTCTTGATCTGAAATACATATTTGGTAGGAGCGCTTTTCGGGAAAGCTATGCACAACTGATTTTAAGAACAGCTTTCAAATTATTGGAAATCATACTATTGAAAGTCTTAAACTGTTTCGCAGGTATTTAGATCATTGCAAAGGCAGTTCAAAGCGCTAGATATACAGTTATTCCTTGTCAGCCAGCTGGGACTTGCTAGGGGATCTCTTTAGGATGAATCAATAATAAATAAAAATTGCGTAGCCACTTTGATGGACGCGCTACTCGACGCCGTTAATAAGTTTTACCTGTCTCTTTGCAAGTATTTAGATTTACTTCATTATTCGTCGAAAGATAGCATTTTATACGCCGCAATACTCGCTGTAGTGCTTGTTCACGTGGTTTTGTTTGCTTTCGTGTATACTGCGTGGAAAGAAGAATCGCCAGAAATCGAAACAACCACAGGTGCCTCTTTGTCAACTACCAAACCGGCGCGTGCAGGCGAGAAAGAGGAATAAAATTGGTTTCTGATTGTTTATTGATTGCTTTTCTAAACGTAAGTTAATATTGTCAAAGTGAGGCGATGTTGAAACCAGGGTGGCACCGAACCCACGATTTGATCGAATCCGAATCCGAATCCAGTGCTAATTTGCCGAATCCGAAACCGAATCCGAATCCGAATAGTTAATATTGTCAAAGTGAGGCGATGTTGAAACCAGGGTGGCACCGAACCCACGATTTGATCGAATCCGAATCCGAATCCAGTGCTAATTTGCCGAATCCGAAACCGAATCCGAAACCGAATAGTTAATATTGTCAAAGTGAGGCGATGTTGAAACCAGGGTGGCACCGAACCCACGATTTGATCGAATCCGAATCTGAATCCAGTGCTAATTTGCCGAATCCGAAACCGAATCCGAATCCTGCATGTTGCAAATTTCAGATATATCTATAATTTGTTTCAGAATATCAACGCAATGCCAGCCGTATAACTTTTAATACGTTAATATATTTTGTCCCGAAGTCAGTTCTGAGATTTCTCACCTGAAATAAAAAATATAAATTTTTATAGCAAGGTGTTTAAAAATTTATTGCATAAAAATGAAAAATCATATTGCCGAACTTTGTTGGATTCGGCTTTTCTACAACCGAATCCGAATCCGAACCGGAAATTTTTGCCGAATCCGAATCCGAACCTTTGTTGCCACCCTTGTTGAAACGATTGCTCATATAGTAATGGAAGTTTCAACGGTTCGTATGTGTATGAAAATATTGTGTTCTGAGTGATTGTATGTGTGTGGTTTGTGGCATAATCTATAATCTGTTTATTATTAAATTCTAAAATTTGTTTATTCAGATGGCTCAGATACTCTATACTGCAGCAGTTGTGGCTGCGAAATAAGATTTTGGCATAAAATCTGATATCATCGGGACGTTACGCAATATTATGGTTTGCATGGCATAATAAAAATTAGAGCTTTAGGTTAGCTTAGATTTTGACCACGGTTTTGGGTATTGAAAGTATATTATATATTGCTGCCAGTGAATACTATAGCCACGGTTGCTATATGTTCATACTTTGTTTAAGTTCAATCTTAGGCTGAAAGCATTTTAGATTGATCGATTGCCAAGTACCAAATCTATAAGAAAGTACACTTCTGATTGGAATAGAAAGCTCTAAAAGTAGGATTATGTTCTAAGCGCTACGCCGCCAGACGGTGCCGCGCCTCATGTGAAAAAAAGTTATTTTGACTCAACGTCTCCGTGCGTCTTTAAAACTTAGTTTTGTGATGTGCAGGGCAGAGATCGGCCGGATATCCGGTTCTGGTTTAATATCCGGTAAAATCCGACATCCGTATATGGTTCCGGTAGCCGGTATAAAGCTACCAGATACCGGATATTTGTGGTTGTGATTACAAATATCATAAAACTGTTTTTTGCACGTCAAGATACTACATATTTTGAAGCGACTGCAATTCCGAGTAATTCATGAATGGACACTGACATGAAAAGAAAAAATCCAACCAAAAAATTAATCTTAAATCCATAAATACATATTTTTACACTACTCAAATACCTCCAACAGTGTACAAATTTAGATCCTGTATCCGGTTAACATCCAGCTCCGGGTCCGGTATACAATTCGCTATCCGGTTCCGGTTCCAGTATTCGGTAAAATTAATATCCGGTCGACCTTGGGGTAGCGGTTGGCGGTGGTTCGCTGTGCAGTATGGTATATATAGCGCAACCCTTATAAGTGAGTATTCAGATCTCTTATAACTGAGCAGTGATGAACTAAAACAACACCAACACCTTAAGAAGTTTATATTTTGTTTTTATTTTAGATTGAAGTGTGGGCATTATATTGTTTGAGAACAAACAACGTTTTGCATTGTAGTATTTTGCATTGTTGCGTTGCTGACAAAAGAACGTTGTACATGTATTATAACATTTTGTGATTTTTGAACATGCCCAATATATCAAAAAATAGCAGTTCTAATGATTGTTGTAATGCGTCAAGCACTAGAAAGCGTACACAACCGCCTCCGCCTGACCAAAATTGTGTTGAACTTGGATACGCAGAAGACGTTTTCGAGGAAAATATTGACGCTGGTAGCAGCAAGCTGGAACTTAATTTGTCGAATCAGATTGATTCGATCAGTGGTGGTGCTGTTGCATTATTGAGTCCGTTTTTTGTGAGTAAAATTGGTGGATTTCCTTCGTGGCTGTCACCCGAGAATGTGCCTAATGCGTCGGACGTGGAGTGCGGATCGTGTCATGAGCCTTGTGGTTTTGTGTTGCAAGTGAGTTGAAAACAGTTTTAATTAAATTATAATCATGGAGCTCTGGCAAATTCTAAAATGAAATTGTATAAATATGGGGCATGGCTTAGTCGGTTGAAGACGTAGTTATGTGTATTTTGGTTTTTGATTTTAGTTGTGTTTTGTGTTCAGAAGCTGATAGTACAGTAGTCGTAGCAGTAACAACTTTGCAACAGACTGATAAAACAGAAATAGACAGTAATTGATAGTAATCTTCATAATTTGTAGGTAATAGGGATACTAATCCGGCGTATTTAGTTTTAGATCTATGCTCCAATCCATTCGATCTCGGAGGCGTTTCATCGAACATTGTTTGTGTTTTTATGCCGCAATCCTTCGTGTTACTCAGGTAATCGCAATTCACCGTTACCCGCTGTGATACTACGCTCACAACTTCCGCGACAAAATTTATATTACGCTGATACGCCAATCGATTTCGACTTTTACGATCATAGCAAGGAAGGTCATCAGCTACGCACTGCGTCAATGTACCAATCTTTGTGCGCTGTTTGCGGTATAAGCGCCCAACGCAGTTGTGCCGAATGTAGTGCAGTCGCTTATTGCTCAAAAACTCACCAGGTATGTTTGTTTAATGTTGTAATACAGACGGTTCTAAAAGAGCTAGGTTTCTGTTTTGCTAATTTGTGTGCGGTAATCGAAGTTGCAGCCGCAAACTGCGCCATTGCCAGCGGCAGTATTGTAAACAGCAACTCTGTGATTTTATAGGTTAGAAACAAACGCTGATGAAGTGCAAAGTTTCAATATAAACTAGCAGATTGGTTTGTTGTGGCTGGTCATAGTACCTACGTATTGTAATTGCAGGACTTACATATGACCCATATTCACAAGCTAAAATGTTCCGCAATACCTACTTCGTTGAAAACCGATGAAGAATTAATGATCGTCAATGAACAACAAAAGTCAGATGAGACTTGTGCGATTTCGGCATGCGATACTGCAAACTGTGCAATAGGTTCACAGAAGTCAACTGTGGAAAAGAGTGACAATAAATCTTTACTTACTTCTGGATGGGCTGCGTGGAAACGAACCGATGGTAACGCATTTCTATTTAAGGAATTTGAACTAGTAATTGAAACGGAAGAGTATGATGCCGAAGCCGTGTTGCAACAGTCAGAAGATGCTTTGTGTTATGGTAACGGAATTGAGAGTGCTCGAAAATCTGAACAAGAGCGGTATGCGGAATACGAGCGGTTTGCAAAAGAGAAAGGAGGTTGGTTTGGTGGGTTATTGTATGAGTTGATTGTTATCAATATTGTTAAACATGATAGAAGCGAACGTTGGGCGTGTCGTTGGTTGCTTTTTTATTGTACCCAATTTATTGCTATCGTTTTAAGTGCAAACGGCGTGCACTATGCAAGAAGCATATTTGAGTAGGGGACATATTTCGGGTAGAACATCGGGTGTAAACACAATCGCAGGAAACGTGGAATTTTCGAAACTGCTAGATTTTTATTTTAACTCTCGTGAAATTTCAGTTCAACATGGTTAAGTTCCTTAGTTGATAAAAGCTGTACATTAAGAGTGTAATAATTGAAGTCTGGGTTTCATCAATTTTTAAACTGAATGCTGTCGTTATTTATAGTTGCTTTTAGAAGTAATTGAAGTTGTGTCCGACGATACTACAGATGCTCTCGAATTAATGAGCGCTGTCAAACTTGACAGCACCTTTGCCGAATTTTCACGTCGAATTGAAGCGAATCCAGAGCAAGTGATACGATATGATCGTAAGTCCAACTCACCACTTTTGTGCGATGGTGGCTTAAAGCTGAATAGTTCGAAAAATGTGAAACCGTCAGCGAATTATGTATCCAGACCACGAGAAGAAAATCAGAACAATTTTGACGACTGTGGTAACGTAAATACTAAGTGTGGGAAAAATAAAAAGTCTGCAGCGACTGAGTCCGCTCAACCGCAGGAAATACATGTTGGTGCGGTGACTACTTTTATGACAGTTCCACTATGTGAACTATGCGGTGCCGAACGTGCTTTTGAATTTCAAATTATGCCTCATTTGCTGTCTGTGCTTGAGCTGGACGATGTTTCTGACAGTGTAGATTTTGGAACGGTACTGGTATATACGTGTTCAAAAAGTTGTAGCATTGGACATCAGTATGCCGCCGAATGGGCTATTAAATGTGATTATAGAGATGCCTAGCAGGATACATCCGGAGGTCTATCTCTGGCTCCGGAAAAATCGACCTCCGGATCCCGGTGCTTCCTTAGGCTGCGGACTTGCGGTGCAAGCTCCTCACTACCAGGGGAAGGAGTTGGGAGGACGCGAAATATAAACGGAGATAAGTGAGTTTTTTGTACGTACCTTGAAATTCAGTATACATATGGATGAAAAAATTTGCTTTATTGGACCTTCACATGCATGCCGTCTAAAATGCCTCAAAATATACAAAAATCTTGAAATTGCACATAATTTTTATGTTTGCGGGGTGATCTGGAAAAAGTGGCGGTCAACAGGAAAAATGTCGGAGTACGGGGGAGCTCGAATGTAAGCCCTCTTCCTGCACAAAGGAAGTCCTAGGGCTTCCGGCAAAATTTATTAACCTTCGGCTCCGGTGTTTCACTTCCGGTTGCACCCTGAGGCCCATAATAGAAAACTACTACTTTGATAATTAATAGACAGTATTACCTTGTCCGGTATATTAATAATTGTTAACCGTAAGTAATTTTAATGTATTATGGAGCTTTCTGTGTCCACGTATTATTTCAGTAGTATCACTTTCCGTAAGTTGCTTCACTCTTCTCCATGTAGAGTGTATCAAGTGTGACAGTGGGGCAGCGGAGTTCGCGAAATAAATATACACTTGTTATTTTTCGATAGTTATTACACGTATATGCAGCGTCAGCGTAGAATCTCCACAAAATATGAGAACGTTCTCGGGCTTGAATTGTCTCGCTTGTGGTTGAGCGGGGATTTTAAAAGCGTTTTACATAGCAGAGACCCGAATTCAAGTCCCAACATAAATTGCATTTAACGTTAAATGAAAATATTTGAGCTGGAAATTGTTAACTCAGCAGCTTTCGGTTACTGTCTTTAAATGCGATGGGGCTTGCCGCAAGTTGTTAGTTTTATTACTTGAGGGAGACCACTTCTGATTTTATGTGAATTTATGTTTAATAAACTTGATGTAATTTGAAGTTGAATGAGCATAGATATTTCATGTATTGGGTGCTGTATGTTGTAAAATATTTCAGCACTATGTTGGAAATAGGGAACCAATGTAAAAAGCAGGGCCGTAACAGTATAAGCGCAATCCTCAAGCTTAAAAATAAGCTTATTTTTATGACTAATTCGGCCCATGTATAGAATAGTGCCGGAACGTTTTCCTGCAAGGCTTTAATAGTGTCAAAATAAACTTTAGACTAACTATTTGCTAAGGCTTAGGAATAGAAATAGGCTCATCCTAACGATTAGGCTTAGCCTTGAAAGCTTAAGCTTGTTCTATTGCAGTAAGGTTGCAACCGAAATTATAAAGTGCCGGAACTGGAAAGTTATAAAATACAGGAACCGGAAAATAAAAATACTTGTTAACGAAAAGTTCATTTTTAACGCTATTTTATCGCTTTTAATGCTGTATACCATAGAATGCCAAAATCGTGAAACATGTAGTAGGTGGAAACATGATAAATACTGTAGTGACCCGAATAAGAGAGCGTGGGGTAATAAGAGGCTCTCCATTTTGAGTCCCAATCAGTAGGAGTCCGTATCCCTAATAAGAGTCCGTAAGCGGATAGAGTCCTAAATCCTAATTGGAGTCCATGAAGGTCTGTAGTGCATAAATGACTCCAAGACCAAAAAAAATTAAGTTCGAATCTTTAAGGCGTATATCTTTAAATTTTGAAAGTACATTCGGTCCATGTATATAACAGGGCCGGATCGTTTTCGGGAGGAGCTATAATAGAGTCAGTTCAAGCTTTAGATTAATTTTTTTGCTTAGGCTTGGGTTAGGAATAGGCTCATCCATTCGCTTAGGCTTAGGAATATGCTTATACTACTGTTCCTGCCCTGTTCTACACATGGGCCGTGCATTCCTAAGTATAACCTTGCATGATCGCTCAAGCAATTGACGCAAGACAAATAATCGTTTAATTCAACGGATAGGTGCAGTACCGAATATATGTCAGTAACGAAGGGTGGCAGAGCATGGATTAAAAATAAATAACAGTCCGTAACCGAATAACAAGGGGGTGCCCTCTGGAGAGGCGAACTAAATATCAGTCCCCCTCTTATTAGAGTCACTACAGTATGGAACAAATTCTAAATTTTGGCATTACACGCTCAGATATTTTTAGGGCAATAAGTTAGAATAATATGCCGATTTTTCGTAACCGGTGAAAAAATACCGAATTTATTATCGGAACCGGATAGTGAAAAATACCGGATTTCCCTACCGCGCCCATGTACAGAACAGGGCCGGAAACTCAGCTATAGCTTTCAGTGCAGACAGTTCAAGTTATGGGTAATTGCGTTATGATTTTACACTAATGAAAAAAGGTCCTTTTTCCAGGTGGTGTAGTGCAATTACCACTTTTTCTACTTACCGACCGGCCGGCGGCCAACCGAACGTTTGATCGGCTTTTTATTGGTCACCGATCCGCGAATATACAAATTTAAAAAAATTATCAAACATTTTATGGGTATATATCGTTACGTTTCTAAAACATATACCAATTATTTTAGGCTCAGCACTTAAACAAGAAACGACCTCGTGAAATATATGTTGACTAAGAACAAGTTCACTCAGTCGTATCTCATAAGGTTCAATAGAGCACAGTTTACCGCATTGTTTCAAAATATTTCTATATACCACAACATCTAATTGCCAATCGCTCTGCATTCATGCAATTAATATACGACGAAACGTTCAATGATAAATATTGGCCCATACGCACTGAGGCCGTCCCGCTGTCCCGGGATAACAACAAGCACGAATCCAGTTTAAACAAAACCAGCGATTAAAACTCGCCTGATTTACGTATAAATTTTTTATACGCCGTAAACCGGCGTAGCCAGACGGTTTCAGTAGTCAACTGCTCCCCGTTTGGGATTTTAATTTTTAACAGGAACAACTAACCTTTCAAATAAAGATATAATTTTTTTGGCGCTTTTTAGTGTGAGAATCCCTTAGTGTGGGTGTTTTGGGGTCGGCAGCCCCCATCCTGGTTACAGTCCCATGAAATAGCAGGGGTTAAAGTGGCGATAGCGTAATGAAGTTATTTATGCTATAGATGGGCAACGGACATCCAGATATCCCGAATATGTATCCTAAAAGAAACGTATATCCGGATATGGGCCAATGTTACTTTAAAGGCCGTCCCATTTTCCCGGGACAGAAATGTACCAGGAGTACCCTCAAAATAATATTTCAGACATTTAAGAAAAAATTTTCTTACATTTAAAAAAATGTGATTAGCAAGGCGCACTTGAAAATTATTTCTGTTATAACAGAAATATTTTCAAAGAAGTTTTGAAATGAAGTTTGAAATAAACGTTATGTAGTTATTTTTAGAAAAATTGTCTTAAATATCAGAAAAACTTTTCAGATTTCCCACAGAAAATACTTTTCTTTCTGTAGAAATTCAGAAATTATTTTTTGTGTGTACCCGTCCCATTTTCCCGGGACAGCAATGTACCAGGAGTACATACAAAAAATATAATTGGGACAGCGGGACAGTTGGGACAGATGAGACAGTGGGACAGATGGGACAGTTGGGACAGTTGGGACAGATGGGACACTTGGGACAGATGGGACAGTCGGGACAGCTGGGACAGTTGGGACAGATGGGACAGTTGCGACAGATGGGACAGCTGGGACAGATGGGATATATATCCTACGTAAATATATCTGCCTGTGCATATGTAAACAGGAGCGCATAAGTGTGCACTCCAGGTATATTTGTGTCCCGGGAAATTTGGACGGTCTTTATGCGTAATTCCATAATGATTTAAAATTTTGATTTCTTAAAACATGCCAAAATTAAAAAACTTCAGTTTAGCTTGACTTAGTATTTGCAAGCAACAAGAAACAAAATTTACTTATTTATACCAAGTCGCGTCGGTAGATTACACACTGGGCGTCATTTTAAGTTCTGATCGTTCCTGATTTGATAAAACGCCAAGCCTAACTGAGTATGGCGCTAATTAGTAAAAGGCTAGCTTGCAAATCTGGCAATCTGTAAAGGGTACATTTGAATTTCCCATAACACAGAACCCATGAGATCATAACCTTTGAATTCAATCCTCGCACGCTATTAAGCTACTTTCTTCGCATAAACCAAAACAGTCCAAATGTATTTTGTTACGAGTACAACGTAAGGGTTATTGTTTTTATTACAGTGATGTTACGAGAACTCTCAAAATAAATTGGAAAATATGAAGCTCCCATCAGGCCTTACTAGAGAGTCAATGATTTGCAGAACAAACTCTAAATCGATACTGCTGAGCACTGACGCAATTACCCTATTGAATACATATTAAACACTCGATAACAACTGCCCCATTTTTTGCTGGTGCATTCGCCCTGGGGATACCATTAAAACGCTTTCATATTCTGCAACCTGCCTCGTCTAAGATAAAAAAACTGAAGCGCGCGCGCCACTCTCTTGACAAAGAACTCCAGCTCCACTAACCTAAGTATAAGAACTGAAAATTTTTGGAAAGTTGTTCAAGCGTCATATAACGCTCAAATAACGTTCAATTTTTAAAACCAGCATAAACGATATAAAATATGTAAAACGACTCACACGTTTAATACAAGTTTTTAAAAGCGCAGAAATTCGGTTCCAAATGCAAGTTTGAATATGTATCAAAAAGGATAAACTGGTGCGAGTATGACCTAGAGCAAAGTCATTAGTGATTTTTAACTAAAATGGTTTCATTGATAATATTTTTATTTCACCGTGCCTTTTTATTCTAATTCTATTTCAAAAACTGTATTAAGGATTGTGCTTTTCAATATTGATTTTTGACACGAGAACAAACTAAAAATGTTCTAGCAGTTGTTTTGTACTTCAAAATTGTTGAGCAAAATACAATTATCAAGTTATATTAATCTAAAGCACTAAAAGTTTCAAGTTAATAATTTTTTCTTTTATTTAGTGCAAGGCGTCGTAGGTGGCCTGCTCAAAGTAGGCACCTTGTAACAACGCCTTCCGCTTGAAGCCTTTGTCCCGCAACGACTTGCCTTTGAAACTTTTCGCAATCGATGTATGATGATCCGTACAGAAGTATTGATTGGATTACGTAGCACTGTTTCAACGGTATGGTCGTCTTCGCAGCTATCCGCATCGTTTTGCTAACAATCGCATATATGTAAATGTATGTAATTAGTGATTGTTGATGCGATTTGAATTCTGCTTTGAATGATATCAGATATATTATGCTCGTAGTCGTTTATGAATCTATCATTTGTTCGAAGTGTTTCAGCAATTAAGGTATACGGAAATCCATTCGTTGCCTTGGCATGTGTTAGTGCATCCTATTCGCATTTCAGGATGTTTGTCTTTTAATAGTTTCTTCAGCAGCAGATATTGCGCGGCATACGTTGTGTGGCGCCAGTGCAACTTTTATCGATGATTCATACTTGACTAAAAGATTTTACAAACTGGAAACGAATGGGCATTGTGCAGTGTTGAATGGGTTGGAAAATAGAAAGCAATGTATGATTTATTTTATAAAAGATGAGGCAGTTAAAAACGTTGTATGGAAAAGTTATAAACTTTAACGGGTGCATACAAAGGCAGAGCGCGGTGAGAACAGAATATCTACTTTGAGTTGTTGTATTGCTTTATTGCAATTGACAGATTATTCTTACTTACCAAACATACTGTGGACACCGTATTTATCGCTTGGAACACTGGGTTTTGCTATTATTTTCGTTCTGGTTGTTTTACAATTACTGCTCAGTTTCGTTGGATATAGTGATAGCGCACGCCCCGGTTTGGAACATTGGGGTAAGTAGTTAGAACACTTAATGGCGCTACAGATGCATCTATTCCAATGGTGTGGGGTGGTATGCCAATTGTTATCATTCGTTTCACCATTTCGAGCACATAATGAATCTCTACTATGTTCTACAGGCTACTTCCATGTCGAGTCGTAGTTCCTTCGACATGCACAAACGACGCGCCATTTTTCGCCGGAAATAAGATCATTCTTACTCTTTTTGCTTCGATGGTTACTCTGGTAATACACTCTATTCCTGATTTATCTCCATTGACCGACTTTAATTTTGGCTGTGTTATGTAGGCTGGCAATTGTTTTTTATCGCCAAGCATCACTATCAGGCCGTTTGCAACTAGTGTAGCTGCTACAACACCGGCGGATACGGTGCATAAAATTTGAGAAAAGGCGCATGCAAAATCGGACATGCAACTAACGGCTCCGGGATTTTTTCGGGGGCAGTGTACTACACATTCACAGTTACATTTTGCTGCAGATTTCGCAAGTTTTCTTCGACCTTAAAGGGTTGAACGTTTGAACTTAGTAAATTTACTTGTTTGATGATGAATGTTAACTTAAGGTATAGTGGGTGGTCATAAGAATATAATTTAGTCTATTTGTTACTGTAGCCATTAAATGCTACCTTTTACTATAGCCATTAAATGAGCTCCAGTTTGAATGTTTTCTTTTAACTTTGCGAAAACCAAACTTGGCGTCAAAAAGAACAACAAATGTTCCACTTGTTAAAATACAAGATTATTCTGAGAATTAGCAAATGTATAAAGGTTGTGCTTTACTTATGTTGACGTCAGGCGCCGTAGATAACCCGTACGGCGCCCCTTCGCCGTCCGTCATCGTGGGGCGCCGTCCGTCACCGTGCGGTATTGTACGCAAAAACTCACGTACGATAACGTATAGTAGGGACAGAGACGAACAGCGTCGTACGGATGACGCACGGTGACGGTCGGCGCCGGGCGTTAAACATAGCGCAACTCCAAGAGTTGAGATTTTTTATTAATATTTACTGTATCTAGTGATTAAACAGGGACGATTCTAAAAAGAACCATTTCTCTTTTGTGAGAAAACTATTGTTAAAAAGTTGTTAAGGTACCTTTAGTGCAGGGTGTTACGCATGCAAAGGAATCAGTTGCATCTGTTGTGAATTTACGATTGGCTTTTTACTCAATTCGATCGGCTAGGTGTTAACTATTAAATATTGAGCACACCCTGGTGAGAGATTTCCGGACCTTACTGCCGTTAGTACACCCGTTCGACATGCCATTACGTTACTATGGCATAAAATGATTCAAATATTGTTCACAAATTAGGCTAGCTTCTTTTCAACAAGTATGGATTGACTAAGGTTTTATAGTAGCATAATGTACCCCACACCATAACTTTTGTCAGACATACAATTGCTCAGCCGCGCTAAAATGATATGATTGTTTTCTTACGGTTATTTATTTTTAACCCCTAACGGTTTATATATATTTGCCCCACTTCCTCCCTTAATGTTGTTTTGCCCTTTTTATAAAATCAAACAAAGTATTTTCAAAATTTTGTCAAAACTTAAAGCCAAACGCATCGAACGATACAATTTTTGTAAAACTACTAAAATGTAGACTATTGAAGTTGCCTGATTGTCTGGCAAACATTCTACCAGAGCCGGATGTTGATTTTCTGCCAGAGCCGAAGTCAGACATCTAGTTATACCCTGCTGGTATGGTCATTGTTGGTGGATATTTTGTGGCAAATATCACAATATTTTAAAATTTAATTCAAGAATATATATTTTTACGGCATTTAACATTCTAAATTAAAATTAAAGTATTAATTAATATTAATTGAATATGGTGCGATATATAACTAAAATGTGATTTCGTGTTAAGTTTTACTTTTGAAACCTGTTCATACTAACGCCAGTTCCTGTTATTGGCCTTTCAAGTTTCGAACTAGCCAACTGAGAATTTCAGAAAGTTCCAGTTTTCCGTAGCTGCGGAAATTTGCTTGTTTGAAAACCTACGCAATACAAGGCGGTGCTCACGCAAAATACACTATTATTTCTGTTAATTTTTTCTGTAAAAAATGCTGAAAAAATTGTGAACTTAGGTATGAAAATCATTGCAAAGAATGCAATAATCGTTTTTAGTTATGTTTTACATTATAAAAATTGTTTAAACATCTGAATAAACTTTTCAGTTTTGTCGCTGAAAACACTTTCCTGAACAACTTCATAAGTACTCTTTTGCTGGGTATAATGCGTCGTCCACTTTAATTTGCGTACGCCGTGTGGACTTTTGAAACGGCAATTGACACTTGCGGTATGCGGGGTTCAAAATTTAGATTCAGTTGACGGCTACTGTTAAAATTTTGATTTCAGTTGACAGCTACTATTTAAAAATTTTCCAAATCCAACTTTTTTCAAATTTTGCACCGAATTTTAAGAGGGCAACTGTCAATGGCTTCCTAACAGTTACTATGGCTTGACAGTTGCCATTACAAAATTTTCAACCTCGTTGACGCTTGCTGTCTATCTAAGCGGTACCCGTTGGCAGCTGCAGGGTATACGATTCGTTTGGTGTTGACGGTATCCATCAGAAAAATGAACCACTCGTTGACGGCTGCTATTTTAGAAAAATTTTCAATTGACGGTTGCCGTCTAAACCGTAATTTTCAATTGACGGTTGCCGTCTTACTCTAAATTTTCAATTGACGGTTGCCATCTAAAAATGTGAAATTTTTGGATTTCAATTGACGGTTGCCGTCTAAACGTGGATTTTCACCAGCCATTGCAGAAAGGTATCAAACTTGCTTCACAAATCATGGTAAACCTTTTGTGTCCGTCCTCAAAATTTTCCAGTCCGCATGCCTGTGTTTAAATATTCTTTGCGAATAAAAAACTGCGAATAGAACATGTTGACTTTTGGTTTTTATTGCGTTAGTCTTAGGCTTAGGCTTAAAGCTTTATATACGTCCCTATACATTGGTCCGGAAAACAAAAACGTACCAAACGTGAAAGGATATCCATCTATATTCATTGAGGAAACTAGAAAATTAATGTATATACAGGTATTGAATGAAAACGAGTTCTAGGTGGCTCAAAATTTTGCCGGGCGTTGAACCGCCTAGCCTCCCTTGACTGGCCCAGTGTACCCTCTGCATTTAAAATACACATACACTAGCAAATAGTTTTTTAGGCTAAAAAAGGGGCCCCTGCCGGCGGTCGTAAAAGGCTGAAAAACAAATACTTTTATATTTTATTTTCGGTGAGCCAAAATTTTATAGGGCGGTTGAACCCCCTTGCCTCCTCTTGGCCACCGGCCCTGTGAATTCCCAGTACAAAAAAATAAACGGGTTGTTTTTAAATTAAATAAAAAAGTGTAAAAAAACATGCGTTTTTTAAAATAAAAAAAGAAATATAAATAAAAAACGGTATTAAAAATCGATGTTTTTTTATTTATACTTTTATAAAATACATGTGTTCATATGCAGGACCAACGGGCCTGTAGCCAGAAGGAGCCGGGGAGGGCTGATTTTACCGGAAACCAATACGGAAACAAATATCCGGTTTATCCTGGGATAAACCCTTGCCCCATATGCGCCCGATTTCCAATTGACGGTTGCCGTCTAAACTCTAAATTTCAATTGACGGTTGCCGTCTAAAATACAACTTTTCAATTGACGGTTGCGTAAAATCAAAATTTCAATTGACGGTTGCCGTCAACCTCAAAATTTTCAATTGACGGTTGCCGTCTAATATAAATTTCCAGTTGACGGTTACCATCAAAAAAATGTATTCCTTGCTTACGCTTGCGGTAAAGAAAGTTGCAGCCTTATCGACAGTTGCTGTACATTCACCGGACTGTCGTTGACGGTTGCCGTCTAGAAATTAGAACTTGTATTGACGGTTGCTGGTACACCGGAAAGTAGCCGTTTACGCCTACTATTTTAATTTTGGATACGTTGACGGTTGCTGTTTTTAAAATTGACCGCAGCTGTCAATTGAACTTAAAAATTTAATGAAAATAATTTCAATTTACAAAGGCTATCTGCCGGTAATTTTTTTTTGAGGGCAACCGTCAATTGCCGTTTCAAAAATCCACACGGCGTACGCAAATTAAAGTGGACGACGCATAACACAGCCAGTAAAAATAAGTGAAACGCAAACGGAAACGGATAATTAACTTGATCAAGAGTGGATAACGACAAGAGTGTGCAACTCTTAGGGTCCCGCTTGGTACAAAATGTACAACCGGGCGTGCGTTGCGTTTTTGGCCGACTTTCTTCCCTTATTTAGAGTTGGGTCACTATCACATGAATGCCCCTAAATTAAAGTATAAGGGGACCATGTAAGACGCCGCATACATAAAGTGCCACGGTTCGCACCGGTTGTACCTTCCTCTAAACAAAAGGGGGCATGGATAAAACGTAACGCGTGAAGGGCACATTCTTTTCCAAACAAAATGCGCCCAGTTGCACATCTCTTGTTAAATAGCGATTATCCACTCTTGATGTAACTAATTTGGAGCGTAAAGGATAACAGCATTTCCGTTATTTCTGTAACGGAAACGGAAACGGACATCGATTTTTACCGGAAACGGAAACAAATATCTGGCTCACCCTGCTTTTTTGTGTGCAGATTGTATCTGACAAAACAGGCAACAGTATACGCAAGAGAGGAGTAAGCATTTTAGTTTCGCAGCACTGGTCTTTGCGTTTTCATTGTATGCGGTCGATATTTGTGACAATCCACGAATCAAAACGGTAATTTAGAAAACAACTGCAAACTTGGGTGTCATGTGGGCCGGCATATCAGGCCAGAACGACAGCAGCATTTCAGCGGTATCAAAAATCGATGGCTGATCAAATATGTAACTGCACTCAACTCAAACATTCAATAATTTACGTGTTCGCTAAATCTAAAACGTAAGTCTAAGCTCAGACCTTTACGTGAGGCTTTACCTAAACCTGAAGCCTAAGCCTTAGTTTCATATGATTTGAAAAGTGTACTAGTTACGCTTGACTTTAGTGTCATTTTGCTTTTGTTTCAAGTAACCTATTTTGTCTGGCTCCATCATTTTTTGCCGAAATGAATTCCGACTCAACTGCTTTCCTGGACATTAAAGTAAACTTTTCGTTCAAACAAAGCTTAAGTTCATTTCCATAGGTTTTCCTGCAACAATAGCTACGTTTGCTTCTTCTATTGGTTAAAATCAGGTGGTATAAGAGAACTGCTGAAGAATAATTACATTTTTGTCAAAAAGTGGTAATTTTTACCTGACAGTACTAGTGTTTGGCCTTACATAACACAGAAGTTTGGTTGCCAACTATTTTTGACAGTAAACAGTTGCCAATATTTTTCAGAGCTAATTCAAGTGACGTTTTTGTTATTGCTATCGATCACATTGGCTGAAAACAAAGTTCTTTGAAAAGTTTTAAAAGAAAATAACATTTGTTCGTTACAAAAATATAACACATTGTGTTAATGGAGTCCTTACCTATTGATTTTCTCTCATGAAAGTAAATATATATTTTTTATATTTGATGTGCTATTTAATTTCAAACTATATTCACCTCCAGGTTTCCTGATTGAAGCTTTTACAAGCAAAACACAGTGAAACTAAGTGTTCGAGCTTTAGGCAGAGAGAGCTCTCACGTCTTTTGGGGATTACACACTGTGCATACATGTATGAATTTTTAAACTCTTCGCTTTTTGAGCATCCATTGCTAGTATGCAATTTTTAAATTTTGAATTATGTCCATTTTCACAGATATACATGTAAAAAGAGCAAAAATATAGCTCCCCATGAGCCTTAATTTTTATACTTGGTATGTAAAAATCTGATCGTTTTAGGAGTAATTTTATTTTTTTGTGGACTACCACCTAACATACAGGTCCCGTAGTTTAAATTTATTAAATTTTTCAAGCTTATAACTATTTACGCATTTGGTCTAAAATAAAGCACTAAACAAAGTGTAATTTGCCAAGCGGCATGACCATTTATATTGTATAGGTGCACAAGGTATGAAAACGCGTTTTTGCTTTTACCAGTTGTATTTATGATTAAGAACCGTAAAATTTTTTGGTAACAGCCCGTTGAACGCTGTTGTTTGGCTATAATTGCGGTTCATAATATAACTCGTGCAGTCACATCGCCTATGCAGAGACCCGGTGTTGTTTTTGGGGTGCTCGAACATATTTCAAACACAATCTCGCAATTGTTCGTTCTCTTGTAGCTCTTTCTCTGTTTCAGATGGCGACAGCGAAGAGTTTTGTGGTTTTGCAATAAAACTTTTTCATCTTTTGTCTCCGTGTCTCAATCACAACCTCATACCGTACAGATATTTTGGGCTTTTATTAATAATATTAAATGTGCCTAAAGGTACGCTGTAGTTGGTTTCATATGACCACTTTTTGTAGCGAGGCTGAAGATTTTAGGATGTGTTAAAACGGTTGTGTATTTTGTAATTCAATCGCAGTTATATGAATTGGGTTTGAAGTGCACGCCAAACGTAGTTGCAAATTCGTTGCATTTTTAGCGATCACAAGAAAGTTTTTGTAAAATAATTGTTTCCAGTTGCACTATGTTACTTTCGCACGACGCCGCTGACGACAAATATTTTTTTGTTTTAGGGAATCGGACACAAAAAACTTTGAAACATTTTAAAAAATAGAGATGTTGCGGAAGTACGGTGATACGCTAAATGTTCTAAATCTTTCGTAGCTTTGAAAAAATCTTACAAGTTTTAACATAAAATCATTGAACATACTGCCGTTACATCAAGTTTTTCTTTTGAAGCAGATTGCAGTATAAACAACCTTTGCTGAAATTGAAATTTAACCCCCGCAATATAAGAGATCCCTACAGCTGTCTACGGTTCATTTTAGGCTCCTGTAGGGTTTGAAGTTTTTTGTTTATAACCGATCATTAACTGATGATTTTGAAAGTTTTGGATGGTAAATGATAGTTAAATCAAACCACGTTTATATTATAGAATTATCAAGTAAGGTTAGTATCAGTTTAGACTAAAATACAGGCACTGATATCTAGATTTCGTTAGGGTTTTTACAAATTGTATGCAAAAGAACATTTGATTTTGTTAGTCTTTAATGTAGAAACATGTAATAATTTATTTTTATTTATTGCCTGAGTAAATTAGAAGGATATTGCTTATAGACCCGCTGACATTCTTCTGTAACAAAATACAGATTAGATTACTATATCTTTCACTGCATGCTAGCATTAGTAGCAAAAAAGGCACGAGTCCATTGGTTTTAAACAGTAACAGTTGTAACAAACAGCACTTTAATTTGACCAGAAAAGTTTTAATGCATCTGGAAAGTGGGTTGAAAAATTGAGAAAATTATAAACCACCAATCAAATACCTGGAATAGATTTTTTACAGCTTCCGCATTTATTTTTGTGTCATGTGTTATGGTGAAGAATATGGGTAACAATTTTTCACTCAGCTTACTGGTTATTTAGTTTGGTATGCGAATTTTTGCTCTTTTTCCTGCGACCCATCTTAATTCCGCACCGAGTGGTGGATTCAGGGAGAACTGAATCTGAGCAACTTCGTGCAACGTGTGCATAGGACGTTAGAGCTTCCTCGGGCTCAACTGTCAAACTCCTATACCTGAGTGATGATGGTAAACGCCTCCCGCTCCAGTCTCCGAACTTCCTGTCCTAGCTTAAAAGAAAAGTTCAGATCAATTCAGAAAATATGCACAGTAAATTTCAGTGAGTTGATTTTAGCTCAGAATGAGTTGAATCAACTCAGAGGTCTGAGCTCTAAATTAGGTCTTATAGAACTCAGAATACTGAATTGATTTAACTCATTCTGAGTTATTTATTTAACTCACCAGGAATAAATCAACTCAGAGTGATTTAATGTTTACTGATATTGACTCCGCAATAACCAGAAATAACTAATTCTCTCTATCAACTCACCGGTATTTACAGTGTGCATGTGAGAAAGGGTTGAAATTTTGCTAAATACATGAGGCAGATAATACGGGACGAAAAAAGCTATCTTTTGTACAAACTTTTTTGACGAAACTGAAACAAGATATTAGTCGGATATTAATTGAGTTAAAGTTTTCACAAACGGCTATTTTCAGTGCGCCACAGTCCTGCTATGCAAGTGGCACAAAGTTTTATTGGACAAGAACAAATAACGAACAGCCACGTCGGAAGCAACGTCGGCGGAGCCGCGGGGCTAAGGGATAATTGCTGCAAACACTTTTTGAAAACACCGTTCGTCTCTCAAATTTTAGGCCCATTTTTGCCAAGGAGAATGAATTCAACAAGGCACGTAAAAGAATTTTATGCAAAAAATTACGCCTACGTTCTGGCTTGCCTAGCTCTCGGAAGAAGCCAATCTGTTATGTAATCTTCTTACCGAAATTTTGCGTCAACGTTCTTTTTAAAATTTGTTACGTTTGAATCCGACCCAATGCCAATTGTTAAACCAGATCTGTAACTAACTGGTACCAAGCATGGCTAGATCTGAGAATCGACTCTTCTCCGGATCCGCATAAAACTAAAATTTCGCGGTGCCATTTTACAAGGAACGCGGTGCGAACAACTGGAAAAATAAAAAAAACGGCGAATATTGCTTGCTAATTTCCGACAGTGGCCAGGGTCCTATATTTAATAAAGAATTGTGTCTGGCTTCCCGCTCGCATGATATTTTGCAGTTGCACTGAAGGAACACAGAAAGAAAATTTTACGACAAACAGTAATGTCCGTTTATAGGAATTTTACTAATCACTTAGATGACGGAACTAAATTTAGACATTGTTTTGAACACACTTTATTTAGTTTATTAATTTTAATAGTGTAAAATTTCAACATATACGCTATGATAGTAAAAGATCTGATATACGATCAGGGTAAAAAGTGACGGGCGCTTGTGCCGGGCTGTATCTCTAAATTCTGCTTTCTAACTTGAAGTTGAAATGTCTCATCATCTTTTATCACTTTGCTCTTACAATATAAAACCTCTCAAACTTTAAAACGTCGAAATATGTCCGTTTTACAATGAACCACAACCGAGTATAACATGCAGAAATAAACGAATTCAAACTGTAATACATTCAATATCTTGCCAAAAAGTCAAACTTTGAAATAGTGCTGGCATCGGCTTGCATATAAATAGCTTAATATTGGCTCTAATCAAGCTGTCTTTCAAACCAAAATGTTTGAGTACAGAAAAACAGTACGGGTATATCAAGTTTTGAGGTGTTTGCAGATTGCAAACTGATTGCACTAATTAATGACGTTGGTATTTCATTAATACCTTACAATTGTCAATGCTATTATCCGCAGTCTTTGGGGTTTGGACCGAACTTCAATTTGTCTTTTATGAGTATATAGTGGCCTGTACGTAAGGGAAGGGACATATGAAAAGGTGCTGTAAGCTGACGTTAGTATATAATCTGTTGGATCATATAAGTTAGAACTTTTTTTACACATGAGGTGAGACTTTTCCGTCATTTCCCCAGCCGGCTTTACCCAAAGATCGTTGGATTAAAATTTTTGCACATTTAAGCTTCTCGTGCCCCTGCCCTGATCATTCCAAGCCTAAAATGGAATTTTTCAAAAATTCCTTGTGAAAAAGTTTGACAAATTATACATCATTCTATGCAGCTTTCATTGCTGAGACGAATGGTGATAAAAGTTTTGTAACTAGACAATTGATTAACTAGTTATAGCCAAATAACTGATTTGACGTGCTGCCAACGATTTGGGACAGCGCCAAATCAGTTATTTGGGCACAATTCGTTAACAAGTCGTCTAATTATGGAAAATTAACACCATTCGACGCAGCTCTGCACGATGCGTCGAATGATGTATAATTTATCAAATTTTTTGCAAATTTTTTGGGTATCGAGGGTGGACCTTGAGACCTTACAACAGGAAGTTTTCAAAAATTCAAATTTTGGCGTGGAATGCCCAATCGTGGTCATGAGAAGTTCAAATATATAAAAAAATTTCAAAATCGATCCATTTTTGGGCAAACTCGGGCTGGTAGGATACAAACGGAAAAGACCCTGTGACGTAATACTTCCGAAATAAAACTTAAGCTACTTTCATGTCGGTCTCAATTTATGTTTCGATGTTAAAGACCTGAAAGTATTTTTCTAGGTCTTACTAAAAACACATTGCGTGTAACACACTATATTGGACGCCCGCATTTTAATTGACAGTAGAAAAAAGTACGAGCTGCGATAGAGCATGATGTATTTCTTGAGACCCGCTATCCGGTAGACAGGGAAGACCGGTAAAGATATCTAACTCTGCTGATAAAAGAGACCAGCATAATGGCATCTTAATTCTACGGCTGCAAGATTTTGTTTCTCCTTACGTTGATATATTTTATATCCCTAGACACCGTAATCGCGATTCGCGCAATCATAATGTTTACATTTGTATATAAGCGATTTGCAAAAACCAACATTTTAAAAATGAAGCCTTAGCATCACTGTGCTGCACGACGTAGTACACCTTATCCCTCTTTAACTTTTGACTGCGGCCGACTTTCAAAAACTATTAATGACTGGCTTTTAAATTGTGATTACTGGTCGTTCAAACCGCATAAATTTCATACTGAAAACTAAAGCGCTTTCAATTTATTACTCGTTGCGCTTTTATACGATTGAAGTTTGTCTAAAACTTCTAAGAACCGAATTGGTTTGTTTGATGCTAGTGGGACCTACAATGACCGAATCTAAAATTTGAACATGTACGTATGGTTTGGCTATTACCATAGCAAGCAAATAGGTAAACGTGAACTGATCTATGACAAATTTTAGCTATATCCAGGATTTTATTCCCTACTCAGTAGCAAAAAATTCATTGAATCACCGGTCTTATTCTTAGAAAATTTGGTTATTTAGGCAAAATGCTGCTATAACCAAAATTTTTAGGATCGTAGTAGTAATAGTTGTTTATTGGTAATTTTCAGAAAAAGCTAATATGAACAAAGCTTAACTTAAATATCTTAAACATATATTATTCGTTAACTGCAGCCTGCTGGTTTGTTTGGAGAATCCCGTGCCTTCAAGATATACAAATTACAATTTGGAAAACTAAGGTAAGCAGCACAATGAACAAAGCTGGTAATTCAGAGAGGAATTCAAGGGAAGTGCCGCAGTCAAAGTTGAAAGCGGCGCAGTTTTTTTCAGCGAACTTGGCCCGGGTGCATCACACTTGGCCGCACCTGTGAATTGTATATACGTTTACAACAGGAGACAAAACATAAAACAAACCATACAAACATAACTCCGTTTTTCAAATTTCACCAAATATTGCTCATTGAAGCTTCCTTCGAAAGCCACATGCTACGTTCACTAAAATACCGCCCACAATCGCCCGCACTGGCTTGTAAACAGGATAATAATAAAAATTGCGATATATTTTCTCGCCAATGATTAACGAATTTATTGAAGTACTGTATTGACCCGAATAAGAGGGGGGCAATAAGAGGAGGTCCCAATTTGAGTCCCAATCAACAGGAGTCCGTATCTCTAATAAGGATCCGTAAGCGGATAAAATCCCTAAACCTTAATTAGAGTCTGTAAATGTCAAATATTTCTAATTGTAGCGCATAAATGACTCCAGGACCAAATAATTTGAGTTTGAAACTTTTAAGCGTACTTAAATTTTGAATATACATTCATAAGTATAACCTCGTATTATCGCACGAGCTATTGACACAAGACAAACAATTTTTAATTCGACGGATAGTTGCTATACCGGATATATGAGTAACGAAGGGTGGCGAAGGGCGGGATGAAAATAAATAACAGTCCGTAACCGAATAACAGGGGCGAGACCCTCTGCAGAGGCCAAATTTATATCAGTCCCCCTTCCTCTTATTCGGGTCACTACAGTAGCAGTAGAAATGCTGTAGTTAAAAATTCTAGATAATCAATAAGATCGCTTGCTAGAGTGGACTAAAACAGTTTTCATATTAAGGTGCAAATGATTGCGATTTAAGGATTAAAATCAAGTGAAACAGTGAGGCGACGGGAAGATATGTCCCTTCAAATTTTTTTTGAAGAAACGCATTAAGGCTTAGGTTCAGGCTTGAGGAAACGCTTAGGCTTGGCATGCATTATACTAAAGCTAAGTCTTTAGGGAACGGTAGATGAACCAAGTCAAGGGCGTAGCCAGAGCGGATTCAGCTGTCAATCCGATTTTCGACTTTTATGCAATTTTTTAGTCTCGGTTTCAGTTTGTGACAGAAGAAAATCCTCTTCGCAATTTTCATAGAACGTAACTCTACTATTCAAAATCCTTGCTACGACATGACAGCAGTATCTATAAAAATTAAAAATTATGGTTCAAAGATACGATATTATTATAGCTCCAACTAATGGTCTGTTTTGTTGGCTCATGGGGCAAAAAAAGCCAAAGAGGTCGCACACTGCCCCGATTTATTTCGGCTCGCGGGCCCAAAGTTTGGGTGCAAGTCCGGGCCCGGTCCGCTTAGACCAGCGGGGCCAACATTTGAATCCGGGCCCGGGCCGGTTCCAACCCTGGCCGAGTAGCCGGGGCACAAGGGTCCGGCTCCTCGCATCTTTGATGTCAGAAAAGTTTGCTTTACATAGTATAGAAGTTGAAAAAGTAGTATTTAGGTCAATACTTTACCAAATTATTAAAATAGCATTTGACTTCTCGCTTACGAGGCTTCTTGCATCATTATATCGCGCCCCAGCGTATGTAGTCTGCACCGTTCTCGAATCAGCTGATGCGTCGTTGTTTTAAATACTCGTTATTGACTGTATATTTAGGAACAACTACCAATTCGCAACATAAACTGAATGAAATGGAAAATAACTCGGTTGTTAATATTTTAGCTGACCCTCCAAACTTTGCATTTGTTCTGTCAAAAACACGTGTCCACCAAAACGAGTTTATGCGTCCGTGCACACCAACGATGACACTTGGAAGAAAATTTTGACTTACAAAATGGCAACTTTGGCTTTGCAGATGTAACCAAATTTTATTGTCCACATCGGTTCTTCTTCCAGGAAAAAAGCCGGGATTTCGCTTCGGGAGGTATATCATCGCCTAAAACATTGTTTGTGAGCGAATGTAACGAGCGAGAGTTTTTAAGACCTCTGCAGGTTATTGTACTGTGTGAATAAGAGTGTCTTTTTTCATTATCCTAAAATTTCGGGTTATATATCCCCAAGCGCCCAGTATCTGCCCCTGCATTCTTTTGCTATTTTTCAGCCCACACCAGAAACAGCTCATGCTGAATTTTGCATTGATGAACGCTTACATCAGTTGCGAAAGATTTGTTTGTCTTTACACTGTGGAAATAATTAAAGGAGGGTTGCTACGCACTGAACTATATATTTAAGCAGCTGACTCAAATGGTTGTTACAGCAATCAAACCCTTAAAAGAAGCAACAAGGGGAACAATTTAAATGTAAACAGTGAATCCCCCTCGCCATCGCGTATAATATTTAAATGCAACACTGATGAAAGGTCTTGTTTTGTAAACGAACCTACACTAATGTGTTATATTTTTGCACTGACTTGAAAGCCTCGGGTAAAGTAGAGGGGAAGGGGTGAAAATCAGGGAAATATTTCGCTGAGTCTCAACAATTTTAGAGCTCAAATTCGTTCTCCGTTGGCACACACATATATATAATGCTGGTGATTTAATAACACAAATATATACATCTTTGTTTTTCAGTGCCGTTTTTATTTCTTTGTATTGATAGGTAAGTAACCCCTATCATTATTACAAAAATTATATAACTTGGCAAATATTGATATTTTTGACATTTGCGACCTGTTTCAAAGTGTAACAGATGCCCAAAATTGGCTGTGCATTTTTGTCACTTTTAAACTAAAAAATATTCGAAATAGTTTTAATTTTTCAACAGATTGCAAATGTTTTGACCTTGCGCGAACAGCTGATTTTTGTGATGATCAAAAAACTGCTCAAATCTGACTCACTTTAGCTTTCTTTAGCGAGATCCTGGTTTGGAGAATTTTTAAAATTTAAACCCGGCATTTTAAGAACAAAGCTTTGTGTAAAGAGGAAGCAAGCGGTTTACACTTTGTTTTTAGCTGTCAAACACTTCGTATTGATTCATCTTTCATAGTTGAGATCAAAACCGGATAGCCTGGCTTAATCATATGAAGTCCCTAGTCCTTACAGTAAAATATTGAAAAAAGTTATGTGAATTGATATTTTATTTTTTGTCGCTCACACGTTACCATACGTGCACTCGGCACATCCATCGTCCCCTATACTGTTTTTAAAAGGTTAGCTATACTGTTATTGCGTAACTGTGTGCGGAAATTTTATCTCTAAATAAAAAATGTCCGCATAGAGTTTATTGCATTGACGGACATTTTGTATACTGTTTGCGCATTATGTTAATATTAAATATAGAGTTGCGTGAATTGTCGGACTTTGTCGTTACAGTCTAAAAGGTGTCGCCGGATAGCGCTAAGTAGGTAATTAAATTTTGTTGCTTTTTGCAAGTTCGCCAACATTTCCCGCCAAAATTTGAATTTCGCGCCAAAATTTGAATTTCGCGCCAAAATTTGAATTTTCCCTCCAAAATTTGAATTTTCCGACAAAATTTGAATTTTCTCGCCAAAATTTGAATTTTCCGCCAAAATTTTAATTTTGCCGCTAAAATTTGAATTTTGCCGCCAAAATTTGAATTTTGCGCTAAAATTATAATTTTCCCGCCAAAATTTGAATTTGCCGCCAAAATTTGAATTTTGCCGCCAAGTTTGAATTTCCTGCAAAATTTGAATTTCCCGCCAAAATTTGAATTTTTCCGCCAAAATTTGAATTTCCCGCCAAAATTTGAATTACCACCAAAATTTGATTTTCCCGCCAAAATTTGAATTTTCCCGCCTAAATTTGAATTTGCCGCCAAAATTAGAATATTCCCGCCAAAATTTGAATTTCCCGCCAAAATTTGAATTTCCTGCCAAAATTTGAATTTTCCCGCCTAAATTTGAATTTTCCCGCCTAAATTTGAATTTGCCGCCAAAATTAGAATTTTCCCGTCAAAATTTGAATTTCCCCGCTAGGTGTCCCTAATGTGTCTATCATATAAAATTTTGTCCGCTACACTGTTTTTCGAACATTTCAATGTCCTAGACAGTGTCACTGCAAAACAGTTTTGTCCGGATAGAGTTTCCGTGAAATTCTATGATGTCCGCGAATGGCGGCGATATTGTTGGAAAATGAAGGGTTTCGATAAAACATAAGCCGGACAAGCTATTGAATTTCTTTTGGGAGGGGACATTTCGTGTGCCGAGTGCACGTATGGTAACGTGTGAGTGACATTTGTTCGGTAATAGCGCGTTTCAATTAAATCAATTATCGGGCAGAAGAATTTATAATTAATTGACATCTCATAAACGATTTATCAAATTCAACACATTATAGTTCTCTCTGCCTTAACAATGACTATATAAAAATCATTAGAACACTCAAATAAATTATTCCGGTGGATGTGAGCAGAGATGCCAAACTGGCCACGTCAACCAGATCAGCTGTAGCAGCTGACGAAAATACATATCAAGTTGAGCAGTACACTGATAACTTTCCCAAAGGTGAGTAGGTTTAACTGCACAACTGGGGCTCACTAGAAAGCACGACTGCGCTTTGCTCGCTTTGACGCGGACATTTCTTTATTAAACAGGGTATACCGCTGCTTAGAAGCAATAAAGTACCAACACTCTAAGTATTATTGTAAATAAAATTTATAAACTTTTCGTTTGTCGGTATGTGTGCATGGTGAGTAAAGTGCCACACATATTGTGCGCACACATACAGATAGCTGCAGGGCCGGAGCAGCCACACCCATACCCTCTTTTGGGGAACTCCCACCCCTAAGGTAATCCAGCTTCTCGCTTGCTTCGCTCGCGAGTTTGGGGACCCTTACCCCTGTCTGCTCCTTCCGGCACTGGATATTTGGGTGGAATAGTGGTATGGCGCTCTGGTCTCGAGTACAAAAGAGGCGAGGTCCCATTCCCGGCGTTATAATAAACCTTGGGTAACACATGTAATTGTGTTATACAGACCGCATAGTTTCAAAATCGTTCCCAAAAAATGATTACTCTACCAGTAGAATATGTCATCCATTAAGTAAGATAGTTACAAGCAAGTGGATGAACAACTAACGAGAGTTTCACATCTACAGCCACAAGATAAGATATGTTTATGCTAAGATTTGCATTAATAAGCTGTTACTGAATTGAACCTGACAGTTCATCTACAGCAGGCTAAACGTTCAGTGATATTTCGTTGCTCGAAGCACATATTTAATCCAATAAGTAAGTTTTATTTGCATACCAAAAATTGAACTATGATATGCACTAAAAGGCTAAGATATCAACAATCTAGCCACTTCTGTTTATATAGTTGCGGTACACCAGAGGCGTGCCGCCGGACACTGCTGTGTTGTGCCATACGACAACATTTCACATTATACTGAAATAATTTGGTAAAATATCCCGTCAATTTTCATTTTGCCATCTATAATACTAGGATTCACTCGACATGCCAACAGGATATGCTCGTCACATATTAGAAACATTCGTTATTGCTTATATTAGTGGCATTAGATTCACCATTTTCTAAGCTATAAGACTTATATATAGCATTTGTATGTATAACTATAGGTGTCGAAAACAAAAGTTTGAAAGGCCTTTATGCACCACATCTCAATATTTAATTTGAGAAATATAATTCTTCTAATTTGCGGACGAGGAGGCGAAAGTATTTTGCTGTTTACTAAAAAAATTTGTGATTTTTTCGACAAATTTTTATAAAAAGAAGTTAGGTATCATAAACAAAACACTGTTGAAAGCGACAAAAAATTCGTATATTCAATTCGAGTCTCTTACTCTTTGTACCTATTTTTTCAAAAACTCTTAATTTATGCGACACTATGATCAGTATGATCCCCTATGGGGAGTTACGCCAACAGCCTATTCTAATAAGCAGCCTACACGCAATTGATTTTCCCCCGTTGTCATTCTCAAATCGGGTATGGTTTTCAAATTAAATTCAAAGATTTCATTCGCCGCTAAAATTCTTTCTAACCAGTAAAATAATTCTTTTGTTGTTAAAAGTCAAAACAGAAATGAAGAACTGTTCAATAAAATAAGCTCTTCACTGTTTTAACTGAACTATTGCACAATCAACAAACGTTTAACACAAGCCTCGAGGTCTCAGACCAAACGGAACGGACTAGACCAGCCTAAGTTGACAGAAAGTGAACACTAGAAATTTTATACCACTAGCGTTTCACAGACCTACTCATTAGCTGTCAGTTGATATCAAAGTATTGGCCAATATTAGTCTAAAGAGAGCCCCGTTTTCTGGTGGTATAGCAAGATGCAGGAGTGCAATCAACTAATTTTTCGACTCCTGAATATTATTGGTTGATTGAAAACAGTAAACTGCGCAGAGCACTGTTTTCTGCAAACAAGAAAATGGGACAGCTTCTAATTTTTGCTTTGAAAACGGGAAAATGATACAACTAAATATCTGAGTAAAACCTTGGAAAACTACACGGCTACGCAGTTTTGAGGGAAACGAAAAAATAGGACCGCCGTGTTTCGGGCATTTAGGAAAACGAAAAATTGGACAGCTATACATTTCGCCTGGAAAACAGGAAAACAGCAAAATGAGACAGCAGTATATTTGTTGGAAAAACGCGAATATGAGACAAACCTGTTTCGGGCATGCGGATAAACTGGCAGCTCAATATTTTCGCAGGGCAAACGGGAAAATGGGACAGCTACTTTGTATTGTTTTTAATCATTGGCTATTGTCCTCGCACATCCTCTGCAATTAAAAGGCCCAACGCAAGATGAGAGGTTTCCGCTGCCTCCAACTTCCACGCATTAAACAACGCTGCTAACTGAACCACTAATAAAAACAATAAACAACGACAAAAGTAGCCTTGGTTTATAAATGCACAAACAGGAGTTCCAATGTTGGTCTTCGGCACTATTTTGCTGTTCCCGTTAAAACCGGACGCCGCTGAAAGTAACACGGGCCATGGTCTTAGAATTTTCTATTGCACGACAATACCGAACAAACCATAACCAAGCCACTTGTGAGCCTCGTTCTCATGTGCAAATTTTCGAAGCAAGAATTTGCAGCTGCAAGTTTTGTTCAAAAACTCCATTAATAAAACTTGCAACTACGAGTTCTTGCTACAACAGCTTGCACTTGCAAACTACGGCAGCTAGTTCTAGTTGCAGAAACTTGCCCATGTTAATGAGGCGTTACAGTGTATGTTGAATAACCTGCTAGATTTTAGACTCTAAAATCGTCTAGCACGTTACGTTTGGTTATAAAAGATTTAGTTTAAGTGAAATCGTACCCTTGTTATTTTCAGCCTACTACGGCCGATCCGTTGGCTGGACGCCACACTATCCACTTGCTGTCCGTGGACCGTTCACCACTTGGTCTTCGTCCAGTCGCGCACGCCTTGGTGGTACCACTCGGACGCTTCACTCTCGGGGTCGGCATAAACGGTTCAGGGGTCGCCTAATTGGCGGAGGCTTCGGAGCGTTCAATATGCATTTTTTGACCGCTGCGCTGAAAAACCTTGAACCTCGTATCGATGATGATTTCATAGACCGAATAAATTACTATTACTCACCAACGATTATTATCGTATTTGCCATATTGGTGTCAGCAAAACAATACGTTGGTCATCCGATTGAGTGTTGGGTACCAGCTCAGTTCACAAAAGCCATGGAACAGTATACAGAAAATTACTGTTGGATACAAAATACGTATTGGGTACCATTTCAAGATTTAATTCCGATGAAATACGAAGATCGAGAGCGTAAACAGATTGGATATTATCAATGGGTGCCGTTTATACTGTCAATACAAGCGTTGTTGTTTTATTTGCCGTGCCTTATTTGGCGATTGCTAAATACGCAATCAGGTAAATAGTATTCATGATATGAACAGACGAGAAGATCTTGTAAATTTTGATGCTGGGCCTTTTATCTTCCAACGGTCTTATATTTGAATTATTTGAATAGCTGCAACGAGTGACAGATGTTAAAATTTCTGAAAACGCTGGCGTTTTGTCACTGGGTATTTTGCATTTATCACACTCGGACATCCTGTAAAACATGCAAACTCGCATTGTAACGTGCATTTGTATCGATTTACTGATGCATTCATTATTATCATTGATAAATTCGTTCAAGCGGTGTCGATGGCGGCTTAAATCTTTGTACCTAGCTTGCGCAGTTAACCTATATAACATGGGCTTGATCCCCAACTTCACAGTAAATACACCAGAGCACAACGAACCGCAACACATACGGCATCACGAACTAAATTGGTAATTTAACTCTAAAAGTTAGATTTTGATCTATTCTTGTGAAAAATCCTATTTCTGTAGGTCTCTCAGGAGTCAAAAGAAAAGCCGAATATTTTCACATTAAATGTTGCAAACTTTTGGTTGGTTTAATATGTAGAGTCAGCGACACCTCCTCACCATTTTAGATGTGTTAATAGTCAGCCCTGTCTCTTTACGACTGATATTTTTGCCTATTTTACCACCATCAATTGTTTGTTGATCAATCAATGCCACAAATTAATAATATCGAAACCCTGCATCTCAGGCCCGAAGTCAGCGCATCTTAAAAGAAGAACAAAAGGTTTTTAGAAAGAGCATTCAAGGGTTTCCGATGACTTACAAGCGAGTTCGAAACATTTGTAATCGAGGACAAAATTTTTCTAAGGGGGCTAAACCCCTCTGTCTGCAAACTGGCTACGGGTCCGTTGTGTTATCTTGCTGGTTGTGCTATTTCAGGTATCAACGTTCACGGAATGCTCCAGATGGCTTGTGACGAGCATAACATCGAACCAGACAACCGCAGCCGCAGTATAGACATTCTGTCTCGTCATATCGACGATTCACTCATGCATCAACGTGAATTTGGTTCACGAAACAAAACCATTTATTTATGGGCTTGTGTGAAAATCGGCAAATTTTACGGCGCCTTTGTTTGCCTACTGTACATTCTGGTTAAACTGTTGTACGTCGGCAATGTATTTGGTCAATTTTTCCTACTGAATCGATTCCTTGAAACCGACGAATATCCGTTTTTTGGCGCACACGTCCTGTGGGATATGTTGAACGGGCGTGAATGGCAAAATTCTGGCAAATTCCCTCGCGTTACACTGTGCGATTTTGAAATTCGTGTGCTTGGCAATATACATCGCCATACTGTTCAGTGTGTACTTGTTATCAATATGTTTACTGAGAAAATATTTGTATTCCTTTGGCTTTGGTTTTTACTGTTGTTCATTATTAATTTATTTAGTTTTTTGTATTGGGCTCTACTGATTACGGTACCAGGGATGCGGATTAGTTTTGTGTATCGACACTTAGAGCTTACTGAGCTGCCACCCGAGTCTGACAAAATGATTCGTCGTTTTGTGCTCAAATTCCTTCGGCCTGATGGTGTATTTGTGTTGCGTATGCTTGCATCGCACGCTGGAACTGTAATGTGTAACGAAATAATATTTGCCCTGTGGCTGCGGTTTCGCGGTATTCGCGGCGGGATCGCAAAGCAAAAGTACGCTGCCGGTGGTCTTTTAGGACCTATGGCACCTCATCATGGTAGCGGCGGGGGTCCGACAGACAAGTCAGGCTCTCAAACGTCGATTCCATCAATCTCATCAAAAATAAAATCTGACAAAGAAACAAACACCAACGGGCCGCTGTATAAGCAAATAGCCGCTGGGGCTAAACATAAACCAGGCGCTGTTAGACATTCAGCGACTGCTACACAGCCAATACGAGTCGATATTCCAACGCCTCGTTATGAAGATTTACCTCGAGGTGCGACGATCGGTGGCATCTCGTCGAAATCTCCCATTTCTGGATCTGAAGCAGCAAGTACTGATCCGCTAACAGCATCGTCAAGCCCTGGCGCCCCGAAATCAGTAACAATCAATCCTCTATCGGTGCTTTATAAACCGTCAAAGTTGCTCGTATCAAAACTGCCAGGTGTTCTGAGCAAAGAACCTTCTCAACTGGCAAATGTCGCAAGTGCAGGTTTGCATCCGCATGCGGTGTCATTTATAGGACCGCGTAGGTTAACAGCTAGTGATATTGCAACAACGTCGTTTAGTTTATCACCACCTACTCCACGGTCGAGTGCAGTACCGTCATATACAAAGTTAGACACATGATAGTGAGTTGTAGTTTGTTAACTCTTGTGCTCTTCCGACCCGCAGGTTTCGGCTATAGTTGAGGACAAGGCTTATCTAAGCTTAAAAAAAGGCTAAGTCTTAACTTTAAATGTGGGGGAAGTGTACAAGAGCCGTTTTTAATATATCTCCTTTTGAATAACAAACAAAATGTCCCATTTAAGTTAAAGTATATATAACCAATTTTAACAATAAAAGCCACGTTCACAGTTTTTAAACATATGTACGTTGAAAATTGCATTTTGTCGGACTCACAATCTTTGCTGTACATTTATAATGACACACATTGCATTACTACCTTTTTTATAAACCTGCTAAAATGTGGAATGCAATTTGCTAATTTCACAGACCGCTCTAGTCTATTGATTGTACCCTACCGTGTAATATTTGGTTTGAAAAATTGAAACCTGTGCCATTTAAAAATACAGCCAAAAATATAATTTTCCGGGTGTTTACTTTATTTTGCATGCAGTAGTTGGCAATGTTAGCGAATTATTTTATTATTGTTCGGTAAAATTACAAGTTGACATTGTTTAATCTCTGAAATTATCCCAGAAACATGATTGTATTCAACCGAATGTGTTAGACAGGACAAAACGTTTTGAGAGAGAGCAAGGTTTTGATAATTTTCATATAGCGAGGTATATATAAAAAGCGGAGGTACGAAGATTTATTTAGCAAGGTCAGGTCCCTTTTGCTGCCGAATTCTGCGGTTAAATGCCTGCCGGTTTCGGTTTTTAAACATTCCATACGGAATCCAGAAAAATTATCTTGGGGGCGGCAAAACAAGCAATGACTGACTGGATGTGCCTCAAATTTGCAAAAACTGTTCATGCCGACTAGAAATCCTAATAACATACATATAAAATAAAACATAGCTTAACCGGGCAATGTTACTTTTAGTTGCGTAACAGTAGGTTTAGCGTATTCCTAAGCCTAAGCATAAGCAAAAATGTAATCTAGTATCTAATCATACTCATTTACAGACCCGCCAAAAACCTGGACGCCCCTAAAAGTAACAGGAGCCGCTTGACTTATCATATCTTTTTTGAACACTGCTTTCTGGCTTGTAAAATCGACCCCCAGAAGCAGAAATTAGCACACGTGTAAGAAGATAGTTTGTGAAAAAACAAAACCACGACTTTGGATAAAAATATTATTTCAGTGCCAGTCTGTTACACGAGCTGAATGCATTTTCAACAGCATTTACCCATTTAAAATGGTCAAATTACGCAAAAAACAGCTTAAAAATTACCGATTTGCATGTAATGAAAGCAGCATGTTAGCAATTTTTGTTCGTAGCATGAAAACCACTAACTGGATTGAAATGTCAAATTTTCTCTTAAATTAAGCACATTAAATGTTCGTCAACATATTTATGTACTTTTAAGCAGACAATAGCAAGAGTATTGATTTTTAACAACTTACAAAATTGCAGCGAATGTAAAGACTGGCAAATCACACCTACTTTCATTAGGACGATAAATGTAGGGTTTTCAGACATATTCCGTTTGAACTGCTATGAAGTGTTGTTGAAAACATTTAAATTTAATGACTCAACCAATTTGTTGTCATCTTCGTTGTTTTACGGAAATTACCTATTTCTTCGTGATTTCATCGATTCATGAGCTGTTTCTATTCCTTACGAAATTTTCGTGCAAAAAGCGCCGCCATACTGTGCAAAACGTATTTCGTTTAATTATGTGTCGAATACGTATTGTTATGAACGTTCTGGTAGTAAAAAAAAATTCGCTCAACGTTGACACATAGAAAATTTTTTAGCTGAAATATTTCAGAAAATGTTAGTGAGACCAACACACTGTTGTTAATACTGAATTTGAGGTTGACTGTTAAAGGTGAATAATATATAGAGCGGCGACTGAACAGGGGTATCACATCAATTACTGTAGTGACCCGAATAAGACAGGGGTAATTAGATGAGCCACTATATTGTGTCCAACCAATTGGAGTCTGTGTCTCTAACAAGAGTCCATTATTGGATTGAGTTTATAGGTTCTGATTAGAAACCGTATAAGAAACCAAAGCTGAAGAATCGCTTAGCTGCTCAATAAGTAACAGACGCTTAACAATTCGCATGAACTTTATTAAATCCACAAAGAAAGGTTATCGGATACGGCGATCAGCAAAAATGCTTCGCAGCGACTCAATTCTTCCCAGAACAAGGAATATAAAATGGAATGAAGTTGGGTCCACCTGAAATGAGTTGAATTAAAAATAAATAATTGTCCGTATCCGAATAATAGGAAGCACCCTCTGGAGAGGCAAAAGAATCACGAGTCCCCCTATTCTGGTCACTACAGTAAGTGGGTCACTATGTTATCGCTTTAAGTTTGTACCATGTTGTGCCGATTACGATTTTTCAACTAAAATATTGCGTAAAATTGTTTGTTTCAGAGAAACCTGAACCAGCTGACGAATCAAATGAAGGTGATTAAAATTCAATCAGTGCACACTGTATGCTGTAAATATTAATATGAATTCATGCCATGTGGACAAATGTTTCTGTGTTCAGATGTTGCAAGCTGTTTTAGTTGAAGTAGTTGCATTTCAGCAATATTATTTATAACTGGAAATATATATTTGGCCATGACTATGACGTTTATCAGGTTGGAAGTATATGGTAATGATTGGTACTTATATGGACAAGTGATCAAGAAAATACGTAATATATACTGTATTTACGTATTACAAAAAGGTTGCCTTCAGGGTGTAACCTGATATTCGTTTCCGTTTCCGGTAAAAATCGGTGTTCGTTTAGGTTTCCGTTTTCGTTATAGAAATAACGGAAATTTAGCTCTTTTTACGTTCAAAATTAGTTATAAATCACGTATATATCTACCAATTTTTTGTTAAAGATATGTTGCAATTGTTCGAGATGAAATGAAAATTACAAAATTCATCCAAAATCTTAAAAATTTCGATCGATCCGCCATTTTTTCTTTAAAATTTTTTGACAAACCGGTGTAAATGTGCACCCTCAATTGTGTTGTCAGTAAAATAAAACGTTTTTAAAAATTTTATAATATCCGTTTCCGTTTCCGGTTCCGTTATTTTTGATCACTATCCGTTTCTGTTATTTTTACTATCCGTTTACGCCCCGGTTGCTTAATTATAATGTAGCTAAAGCGGGAAATTTTGTCAATTGGATCAATATGGTTTCAAGATATGTAAATAATATTTTTTGTCAGCTAATGATATGATTTTCAAGCAGACGTATTTTACTCTCTTTTTTTATTTCTAAAGTTTCAGGAGTTGAAAACTGTGCTTGATTAATTTATGACATTATATATCTTAGTTTTGCTGCGAATATCAGACAAAAATATTTGTTTGTGTATTCATATATACAGTAAAGAAAGACAACTTCAATTGTAATCGGCACGGAATTGGCGCACTTGTTATTGCACAAACCCATCCATCTGATACCGACCAAAACTTCTTTTGTTATAATACAAATTTTAGAACATTTTTAGGTTTCAATACATAATAAATGCAAATATGCCACGCCAAATCCAGTGCTTTGCCAAAAGTGGCCGGTAGGATACAGTCAAGATTGTTGTAAAAGTGTCTTTTGGAAAAAATTTTAATCTATAGGTGCCGAAGCATCAGGCTACATTGTCACGTCACCAGGAGTTCCTAGTATGGATTGCAATAAGATTTGCAGCGGAAGGAACGAAAATTTTTCTAATACAGGAATTATTCAATGCAGTTGAAAACATTTTCAACGGTGGCTAAGGTGTTTACACAGCAGTCACAGTGCCCTCTTCGCCATCTCTGTAGCTACATGCCTGTGACTACAATGCTATCTACGCTGGAGCTACAGTATCTGCTAGAGCCAGAGGCAGATTTCCGTTTGCACCATTATATACTGATACATACATACTAAGTTATACCCTGCAATCTGCATAACAAGACCGCTTGTTATTGTTAACTTGCTTGGCAATTCTATACCAACCTTTGCCGTAATTTAAAACGCATACTGTAGTGACCAGAATAAGAGGGGGACTGATATTTATTTGGCCTCTCCAGAAGATACCACCCTGTTATTCGGGTACGGACTGTTGTTTATTTTTAAACCGCACTCCACCGCCTTTTGTTCGAAGACCTAACACCCACCATCTCTTATGTTATTCTCTTTCGGGCAGGACTGACCTTCATCAGCATTTTTGTTGGTAGAAGGAATGTACTTTCAAAACGTAAGTACGCTTAAAAGTTTCGAACTCATCGTTATATTTGGTCCTGGAGCCATTTATGCTCTACAATTAAGGATGATTGATATTTATAGAGTCTAATCACGGTTTAGCAACTCTATCCGCTTACGGAATCTTATTACCGATACGGACTCCTATTGATTGGGACTCAAAACATGGACCCCGCCCACCCTCTTATTCGGGTCACTACAGTACTATAAAATAAAAAATACATTGGTAACATGTAAAATCTATAGTAAACGATTTTTATCAAACAATTCACAAATGCTTTAAGATGCTATGGTGACGTGTGAGTGTTAACTTACAGTTTGTCTATTTTCATCATGAAAAAATTTAGTTTTTGTCCATAACCCTTCCCAGCAGAAAGTACCATAAGCGTTTTTGTGCTGATAATAAATTTTAAGACAGCTCTAAACGTAGAGTTATTCCAACAAATTTTTTGAAATTACTTAAATTCGTTAAAATGTAAATGACAAATACTGCGTGCGATGCACAAGGTATGCGACACTAATGTAAGGGATGACATGGTCACAGGTTCCTGATTACACAAACGGAGTCAAATTTGACTTTGCCAGAGTCAAATTCGACTCACTGAGCGATTTAGTGAATCGAATTTGATTCTGGCGGAGTCGAATTTTGACTTAGTTTGTGTAGTCAGAAAATCCTATTTCCGAGAGTTAATTTAACTCACCATTTTTTGCAGTGTAATGATTTCAGTCTAAATATAATAGTAAAATTGCATCAGGCTTCTAGCTTGCTTCGCCTGCGAGATTTTCTTTATTGTTCTTCCTCGGCTGTGGCGGGCTGCGCGGGACGTAGGTATAGGTTTTCTTCCAAACGGATGTGCTGCAAGCAAGCAAAAATTCTGCGTTGGAATTTATCCAAAAATTGTGTCTGGCTTCTCGCTCGGTGCGTTTGTGTGGATTTTATTAACGGTGTTCATGTCGAGTACGACTGTCCAGCACACATCGCTATATATACGCATGCATATAACGTTCAAATTATACCTGATTCCGCAAGTCAAAATTAAAAAAAGTTGTTTCCAAAGTTCAAAACTAGAGAAATACACATTTGGTGCCGCTTTTCCAAGAATAGCCTAAATGAACGGCTCCCTCAGCAGAACTTTTAGATTCGACCATGACAGGGAATCCGAAATGTATTATATTAAACACTGGGGCCCCTGGTTTTCAAAACTATGAGCAATTAATAGCAAACTGTGCACTTAATATAACAAAGTATTAAATACACAGTGTTTACAATTAATGTGGCAACGATTGCATTTAAAATCAGGGCCCGTATTTCAAATCTGCGCTGGTGTCGTACAATTGAGTATTAGCAAATCTGACTTTGTGCGAATGCCTATATCAGTGGTAACAATTTTTCGCAGCACAAACAATCTAATCCCACACCTAAAAATATTGAACTGATGCGGAAATTGCGTTTTAATGCTCGCATCACGAGTGTAATTTTTGAGTGAAACACATGAAGATTATATTTGACTGGCAATGCACGAGCTACAAACTCGCTGTAAAGACCATTTTCGACTAAAGCTCTGGTAATCATTTCAGCTAATCGTTGAAACTTTGGTTCAATTCCGAAGAACGTTTGTAAACCGTGCTTACAGTAGCCAGCGCCGTCAAAATATTTAACATTAAAAAATGGTGCATGACTTTGTATGTATAAGGCTTCGGTGTAATCTAGTCCAGGCAAAAGATACTGGTTTTTGTGAAAACGTGATAGGCGAAACCTTTGAACAATGCGACCACGTGTCATTACTTCAGTTTTTCCATTTAGATACGCGTTCGTTTGTTGTGAAGATATTGCCTTAAATCCAAACCAATCCTTGTTGAAATGAATTAAGTCGTATTCCGTAATAACGGTAACAGCTGTGACTTGTGGTGCAAATAATAATACTGGGAGAGGGGACGGCTGAGCTGTATGAAAAATACTTTCGTATATAATATTTGCACGGTTTTAGCACTAAATGTAAATGCGATCGAACAACTGACTAGTGTACATTTAGATACTTTTGACAAGCAGCTGTGATTTTTTACGTACTATAACAGTGCTCGAGTTTCAAAATGAATCATGTACCAAAAACGCAAGAAGCTTACATTGTTTACTGGTCTATTGTGATTGGAACCGCTAACCAAACTATGATACTATTTCAACTTTGTGAGCCGGAACCAAAAATATGCACCGTAAAGAAAGCTGAAAAATACACCTACGCAGAATACACTTGGCTGAAGAACAGTGAACGGACCAAATGGATGAATTGGATGCTTCGGCGTTTGTATAATCACTTGATTTTCAAACGAAACTAATGGAAACAAAAAGTTGACCTGGCTGTTCTGAAACCGTTTCGGCAACACACAGTATGGGATTGCACTGAAGTGAACGTTGTGTTCAACGGAACTGTTCACGTATACAGTAAAATTCTTCGCTTGCTCAAATGGCAACTCGACAAGTGTAATATTTGCTGTTTTTAGCAGCAATAGATTGCAAATTTGTCCCGAAATTGACCCTTGGTTATACCCCTGTCTTCCAGTCGTTACGCATTCCCGTTTGCGAAGTCTGCAATCGTTTCGTGCCGATTGCGTTTTCCAATATGGTTCGTAGTTATTGGTGATGCCAAGGATTCGAATTGATGTCATCGTTATTGCGTGAAGGGAAGTCAAATGTGATGAGCAGGCAATTGCTTCCGAAACACAACAAAAACTGGATATTAAAGTTAATATCAGCTAGTTGGTGTTTAAACTAAACATTGTCAGTACTTAGCAATATCATTGGAAATCCAAAAGTAAAGGATATCAGCACTTTATAATCAATCGACGAATATTCTATACTTACAAATCGTGTAAAAAACAAAAACGCCGTTTAAAACACTGTTTGCGTTTCAAATACCATGTTTCAACTCATTTCTTTTGAAAGAGGAGAAACTTTGAAATGAACTGAAAGTGTGGCGAAACGAAATTACGTTATACTTTTTTGATTTGCTTAAAATGCTATTTTACCATCAACACAAACGCATTTTTTAAAACGCAAAAAGCGTTTTTTACATTGGACAAGCAAAATGTAGTAATCTGATATTTAAAATTGCTGCGACGAGCTTCAAACTAGCAAGGCTTATGATTGTGTAGAATGAACGAAATCGGAAATAGTATCGAGCACTTAATGGCACGAAACACCTGACGATATAGAGTAAAATGTAAATACACAGATATGTATATGCTATTTTTTATATTGGGATAATTTGAGCTATGGATACCAGAAACCGGGGCAGATATGAATTAGTTGTGTTTTAGTATAACATGCACTTGAAAAACTGGTCGCCGTATTCGCAAAGAAAAATTTGTGCAACAGTGCAGTACAAGCAGTGTTGGTTTTTTTCTGGAAAGTCGAAGCGGCGGGAAAAACACGGTTTTCTGTCGTTTTACGGAAAAAACGAAAAAACTGAAAAATTGAAGAACATGTCCTGGTTGTCTAGCTTCAACAAAGCAAACACATAATTCTAAATATGGTGCCAAAATGATACTAATGGAATCATGTTGCTGTTTTAGTAGCTATATCTCAATATTCTGCACAACATGACAAGCATAGAATACAGACTATAAAGTGTCAGATGTGTAAAAACAGCATCACCATGTTCGCTCGCTGGCCACAAACTTGTGGGTTTGCCTTCGGCAAAAATCTGCTAAGAGTATATGTAGTTTCATTGTGGCATAAATTTTAGTCAAAAGTTTAGTTTAAAATTTTCGTTACACAGCACGGAAATGTTGGATTATTCAAAAACAACAAAAATAATACAACAAAAAATACCTACAGGAATTACAGCAGGATTCTTTGGTAAAAACATCTTGAATAAAATTAGCTTTAGTTGAGACATCACATATTACCGCCCGCTCCTAGTTAAGCTCCATAACAGCTACTATGACAGCGCCGTAATATTCTTTGACATGCTCCGAAGCATTTTTGTTGATTGCCATGTCCATAAACCTTTTTTCTGGATTTAACAAAGTTTATACATAGAGGTTGTCTTATAGTATCTGTTACATATTTGAGCAGTCTAGGCCATTCTTCTGCTTTGTTCTCTTTTTTGAAGTTTAGGCTTTTCATGGGCTCTATCCAGCAGGGTTCAAACGAGAACTGGATTTTGTCGGAAGTGGAACCGGAATCAAATTTTTTGTCGGAACTCAAATCGGAATTTGAATTTCAGTAATACTATTAATAGTAAGTAAATTACATTTGTTGCCATACAATTCTCTGAGTTTGCCGTAATTATACCTTGTAACGTTGTCATGGGCAGAAGAAAAGCTGTTGTAGCGCATCAATAAAACCAATTTCAATCAACCCGTAAAAATACAACCTCTTCTCTATTAGCATGTTACCAATATTTCATTAAAACCATATCGCCGAAAAATCGGAATTCTGGCATTTGAATAGCACCCAGTTGGAATCGGAGCCAAATTTCAGAATTTTAGCCGGAATTGGAAGACAAAACAAAAACATACACATTTGTCTAAGCCACATTTGCAACAAATCTACGACAATTCGTCGCCCGACTGATTATCGTGCGACATCTCATCGACACAAACAACCGTGATTACTCGTAGTCTCCGACAACTTGTCGTCCTTACAACTCGTCGTCCCTGACAACTTACAACTGCCGATATCATGAGATATCGACGACTATCGCCCTGATATCTTGCCGAACCCGACAAGTTGTTGACTCGATATCTTTTGACTCGATATCTCGTCTACCCCGACGTCCCGACGACTCGATACTTTTTTTATTCGAATAGCTGATACACTATAAAGAATTACGTGAAATTTTTGTAAACAATAGTTGCTCCCTGTAGAAAGTTCGTGATTTTACTCAAGGCCTAATCACCAACTCCGCGTTTAAGTCCGTATTTCAATGACTCACTATCCCTTTGGTTCAACAATGCTGTCGTATTTTCCACAATAAGGCACTAACCAATGCACAAATGCACAGATTGCTTAACCGGAATTATTTTTTAACTAGTTGTTCGGGGGTAATGAAGCCTAAGATATCGAATTAAGGCGGAAAGTGCGTTTAAATGTACACAGCTAAACTGCAATTTTTGAGTCAAGCATACAACGTTTATGACCCGTGAATACAGTACCCAATGTCATAAAAATATTTTGCAAGCCTTCTATAAAAAGTTGATGGGCGAAACCTTTGAATAATGCGACTACGCGCCATTACTGCAGTTTTCTTGCTTATGGTAAACGACTCTGACCTAAAAGGTTAGGTGTTCGGGTCCTGGTTCTAAATTATGTTTGACATATAATAAAATTGTTCACGCAGGAAAAATTCAATTTGACACTTTATAAAATCTGTTTGCAACATTTAGCATTACAAACGCTTAATAATTATAATTTTTCGGATCAATTCAAGGCACATATACACTACACAAAAAACTGCGTAAGATTGACCAAACCATTTTATCACAACATATAGTTTATAACGTTTCTGAGGACGTTTTAATACGTTAAACATCTTAAGTTTGCAATCTACCAATGTATATTATTAAAGCTAGAACGCCTCATATACGTATTTTGTTTAACGTTACAGATGATTTTATAAACTATGCAAGTTAAATGTATTAATACAGAAATTTTACTAATAGATCTAAGTTGAAGACTGCGCAGATCTTGTATTCTACACAGCGATACAGCATTTTTCCAACAGATATGTTGACGTCGGTTGAAAATCTATATACAACTTTGATAGGTCAATTTTATTAGTGATATCAAAACATATACAAACAACTATTAACTGATTGTTCCGAGCGTAATCTATAGCCCAACCTGCAGCAATACACATGTTTCCGATATCGTATTTCATTCTAAAATTGCAATAAATTTCACTGTCATGCTGTAATAATACTTTAAGGTATAATATAGCTCTGTATATTGATCCAATGTCAATGATTTACCAATTTCAATTTCATATAAAAAGCCAAGATTTTGGTGTTTTTTTGTGCCGGCCCAAACCAATCCAATTTCTTCGACACTTTACAGGTTCTGTTTAAACCCTGATTTCCGAACGAAAATATAAAATAAGACTAATTTGTCCCATTCCATTGTTACACTGTGTTTCTAGGCAGTTTCTTCTGTCACATGAACGTTTGCAAGTGTTGCTGACGAGCCGCTGGTGTAATTGTCCCCTAAACACAAAAGGAATCGTGTCAAAATAATACAGTTGTTTGTGTTTGTTTTGTTAGGAGCAGTTATTGAACTCCCGTTATCATTGACAAAATTCTTTTTGATCAAACGGTCAAATAACCATGTTTTTAGCTATCATATAATGGATTCGTCTGAATTTTAATTTTGTCCGCGCCTCTACGCAAGCCCGTATCAAGCTCAAGGTGTTGAAGTGCGCGAAGCAAGGGAACTCTATTTGTCTTCTCTTTATTCAAACTATAAACTAGGCACATTTGGCGATTATTGCAAAAGGATGTAATGTTAAAATATCAATTACGTCTTGTCTCTTGCTCGTTTCGCTCACGAGGTTTTTCTTATAGTTATACTCGCACGGGAAGCGCCGATCTGCGGAATCTAGCGATCGCACCTCTTTTTTAACCCTACCGAACCTTAAATTTTTCACACATCGATTTTATAATGGGTCAAGGTTTCCACGCGCTCCGTCTCTTCAAAACACGGCCTTTGCTGTAACTTCTGGTTGTTTGAACAGCTCTTAATTAACTATCTTGGCTGTGTGCCAACATGTTGGGGGAGAAAAGAATTTCAAAATGCACAGACAGCGATTTCAAATTGCTTACAAACGGTGCTAAAACTTTTCTCAGAAGGAGGGCAAAATTTTTCTAGTAGGGAGCAGACTAAACCCTCACCTAGCATTCTCTGATTAATATGGACCTGGGCCCGAATATAAGTATTTTCATAAATGTAAGCCGTGAAATATAGGTTAGCCAGTTTCGTACCTACATAACCCGAATCGTGACCAGACGAACAAAAATTGGATGATTGTGAACCCGGCAATTTACCACTAGAGCGACCGCCAGTACGTGCTATACGTCTCATTCGTTGTTGCTGAAACGTGTCACACGTGCTGTTGTTGTCAATTTTAGTCGGCAGAATTGCGTCTTTTGATGTATTTACCGAATCAGGGTTGTTAATTTTTGATCCTTTTCTATGAAACAACCGTCGTATTTCTTCGTCGCTTTCATCGTCACAGTCACTGGACGCATTTTGACTCACCGGGCTTACACCGGATCCACTGGTGGTATTTTTCTGGCGGTGAAGTGTGTGAATTTCCTGGGAAACAACGAACGATAATAAATTTAAAACTCAATACGTGAAAATCACGTCACTGAAAATTAAACGCCAAACATTAACATTTTAACTACATGTCACCTGTGAGATATGATTTGGATCTTAAGATATTTTAGTCCAGTCCCGCCATAAAATAAGCATATGGAACTGTTCAGTCTATTTAGGTAATGATTTTATGCAAACAATTAAAAAACCTTGTTTTTAAAATTTTAAATGATAGTTTATATGAATCAGAGGCGGCACCGAATGATCACTGGGTTGCCGCAAGCCCCACTCGCATTACGCAAAAAAATTGTCAAATATAATAAAGAAGCTTCGAGTTACAGGGCGTAAGTACAGTAGGTATATTCCTGGACACTGAACATAGGCATGTGCAAGCAATTTCCTGATGCTGTGGCGTAGAAACTTCTTGATATTTTATTACGTTCTGCTAAACTTAAACCTGTTAACCTCCTTATTTTCTTTCTGAATCCGCTCCAGCCTGAAGTACCAAATTCATTTTAAAAGTTACAAAAAAAATACCGTTGTCTTTTTCCGCTTCTCAACCGTATTTTCTCGACTGATTGTTTCCACTGTTGTGTTAGTTTGAGTTTTATCTGCCGCCACTGTTGTGCCAGATGCAGTCGAATGTTCTTCAAGGTCTGCTGTACAAGACAATATTTCTATTTGATCTTCATTTGGTTCCACATCGTTCAGAATATCACAAGTCGTCCGCGCATTCCGTCGACTATAAAACAATGTTGGCTCAGCAGAATATCTGCCGGTTTTCAGAATGCCTTTGGCTTTGTCTTCTGGCGCACTTGGTTCTAAATTATCCGTGCTTCCTGCAGGTTCTGGTTGATCAAGTGAACCTGTCTGTTGCACAGTTTGCCGGCTGCGTCGATGCTGGCCCGCCAATCGCTGCTGTGCCGTACTGGTAGCGCACTGAACACCTATCTTTTGCGCGCCAACACTAGCTATGTTATTTTGATGATAGTCATCCGAGCATGTACTCGATGCTTGAATAATTTTCGTAGCGTCACTTTGTTGTTTGAATTGTTTGCGCGGTCGATCACGACACGGAAACGCGTAAATTGTAGCACCACTAGTTGAAGCTTTGCTTTTAGGTGGTAATGATTTTACATTGCAGTTGTCAGCAAACGCGGTCTCGGTGTTCGCCGAACCAGTGCAAGGATCAAATTTGTAAAGTGTTAAATTGGAAACCGATTGCGTTATTGCAGCAATACTTTGATCAGGTCCTGACGACTGGCTGTCTGAGCTATCCGATACATCGTTATACGCATCAGTATCGATGTCTGTATTTAACGCAGAGGATTTTACCCGTCTTAGCACCGGCGTTTTATTGCTTGCGACCCGTAGCTGAATAGATTTACATATTGAACTGTAAATATGACAGTCAGACGCACTGAAGCCGTCAAATTCAGTTGGTGCAGTGTGAAAAGTGTCATATTTTTGATTGCTCATTGCTGCTGGCTGCAATTCTGAGTGCTCTGATTGCGCAATGCACGAATCGGATACGTGTCGCTTTCTTAGCGTTTCATTGGTTGATTCGAGTGAGGGAGCATGTAAAGTTGTCACTGCATCTAGCAGTGAACGCAAGTTGTCTTCGACGCTACGCATTGCTGTCTGTTGAGTTGAAATTGAATGCGATAGATCACGGGAGAGCTTATTGGTTCGTTTTTCAGATACTCCCAGTTGGTCTGTAATTATACAGAAAGTGGTGCACGTTTTCGTCGTGTTGCTTCCATGTTCTCAATTGTGTGGGGCACGAACACCCATGACCAGTTGGCGGCAGGGCACAAACTTTAGAAGCAAATAGCGGTGAGCTTTGAAATTTATTGTACGTTTAATGCATTTTCGTTTGACCCTGTTCATCATCGTGTGTGGTGCCCAAGTATCTCGAACTGGGGAACCCTCACACTCGAGGCCGCTCACAAAATTTCGAAATATGCAAACAGCAGCAAAGTTATGAATTTGCCCATAAAAAAACTTAAATTTACGTTTGTTGTTGCTTCTCCAGAGAGCACCCTCCATGTTATTTGGTTACGAACTGTTATTTATGTTTAACCCGCCCTCAGCCGCCCTTCGTTACTGATATATCCGCTATAGCAACTATCCGTTGAATTAATCGTTTATTTGTCTTGTACCAAAAACTTGAGCGATAATCCAAGGTTATACTTTGGATTTGAAATGTACTTTCAAAACTAATACTAGTATGCTTTAAAGATTCGAACTCACTATTATTTAGTTCTGGAGTCATTTATGCACTACAATTAGAAATAATTGACATTTATGGACTTCAATTAGGATTTAGGGACTCTATCTTCTAACGGACTTTCAGTACGGATACGAACTCCTATTGATTGGGACTCAATATGGGAATCCACCTCTTATTATCCTCTGTTATTCGAGCCACTATAGCACAGCGCGAGATATTTGACACATTATATCAGCAGCTTTCACAGCTGGCTTGTTGGATGGATTGTGGCAATTAGTATATCAGCCGCAATAAAAACGGTGGGTTGGTTTAAAACTGAAATTCAAAATTCCAGAAAAATTCAAAATCTAGACATGTGAAATTTTCGTTCAATGTGGAATTGACACCGAAACTTTCCGCCATGTCACAGTTTTTATTGTGAAAAATACATCATGTGACAATAGATGACACGCAGTTGAGAATTGCTGTTTGCAAAACAAAATTAAGAATGAGAGCTATGTCAAACTTGTAAATTATAAGTACAAACATGTGTCCTTATTTTACTATAATTTAAGTATAAAAATAAAATATATCGTGTTCAAACCGCAAACATTTAAATTTAACGAACACACTGCTTTTCAATCCATGATAGCATCCTTCCTTCCATAAGCTGTTATTAATTTAATTATACTCAAATCCGTACCTTCATATTTAACCAAACGTTCTTTCAATTCAAACAGTTCTCGCTCGTACCGTGCAAGTTGCCGTTTCTGTTGTTGAACAGTTTCACAGAGTGATTTGTTCGAATAACATAAATCGCGTAGCTGCGTTGGAGAGTTTGACTGAAAAAAAGTTGTGGCAAGCATTTAATTTAGGATTAGAGTACATAGAAATAAATCGTGTAGAGTTTTAAACATAAATATTGATCGATTTACGAAATTCAACGCTGTTAGCCGTAACTGTAAGCGAGATCAAGGAGTTAAGGTCCCTCTAAAAATTGGCATTAAAAACTACTATGGACTCATCAGTGTTGTTAATTAAAAATTTCATTGCTGTTCAAAGAAATATTGAACAAAAGAAGAAGAGTGTAGCCAGGATTTCATGACGGTAATGTGTAATCTCGTAAGACGATTTCGACCTCTCGGACCCAGAAGGTTATTCTTTCAGCGAGGACCGCTTATTTCCTTGTGTTTCTAGAAATATAATGCTTTTCTTAAAGACAAATACTCAGGCGAAAAACTACCCTGGAGTTGTTGTCCAAAGAAGTTGCGCTTGTGCCTCCAAAAACGCTTGCGTTTTCTGATTTTGCAGTTCTTGCACGATCCAACGGTCGCTTTGAACTGCGAATTCTCGGTGTTGACCGTGATTCCGGATTGTTATCCTAAAATGAACCGCGTGCCATGCTGCAATTGTTCACTGTGTTTAATTATTCTCTCAGAACAATTAAACCTGTTTAAAATCCTCGCCGCGGATGAATTATATATTTTTGTAATTTTTTCATCCTATAGTCTGCCCATTCTTCCGCCGGTACCAGTTATCAAATAATCATTCACCAATTTTAAATTTTTTCCATAGCAATATAATTACTGTTGCGCTACATTGTTGCTATTTGAAAACAAACGTTAAATAAAGCACTTATTCACAAATAAAGCAGCTGTTACTATTCTGTCAGAAACCAAAAAATATTTAATCAGCAGAGTACCAACGGAATTTCAATTCCGGTTGAAATTCCGACAAAACTTGCATTCTGAGTCCGACGGCGGGTTCCGATGCCGAAATTCCGGTATTTTCGATGACGTGGGTTTCCATCAAAATTATTTCATGTTTAAACTTATAATCCACCTTGATTTAACGCAATTAAAAAGATGGAAAATGAATTTCAAAACCACCGGATATTTCTAGAATTACCTATATTTTCTACTGTACGCTTACACTCAGAAAATGCAATGTAAAATGTGAAATTAAACCTATTTGTTTTCACTGCTAAAATATAACAAAATCATAACACATTTACATCTAAAAATTTCTATTTCGACTCCTTCCGGTTCCGACGAGTATATTCAATTCCTATACCGATTCTGATTGAAAAAAAACTGCGTTCCGGTTGGAACCCTGCAGTAAGTGTAAAAATGCGGGTTGAAGAAAATTTATTGCATAAAATTTGTATATAAAATAGACTAACCGGAGTGATTTTTCCAGACACTTTTTCGAACATAAACGGATAAGTTTGGTGTTGTGAACCAGATTTCCTGGTCAAACGTTCGCCGTTTACATATTCAATTTGGTTGACTCGTCCATCCCAATGAAAACCCTGCATCAATGAATTGAATTTGTTTAGAAATCGTTTTTTCAATATTTGCATTATAACTAAAGCCAAAATTCTACACACTACGTTGGCCACTACTCAATTAAGGCTTACGTTAGGTAGTAAGCTACTGTAAATAATTCCACAAAATATGAGCTGATGCTTTTGCTAAGGGTTTGTGATGTTTAAGCCTAACCTGATTACCATAAAAACCGTGAAATATTTTATTTCGGTATCTTGAAACACAATTCAGAATTTGGCCTGAATTCCTATTGTTGGATAGCCTCTGTGAATAATGATGTGAAATTAATCTAACGTACTGTATTGCTAGGCCGGTGTCGCTCAAGTGCTTCCGATGGTGGCTTGCTCGCATTTCGCAAATACTCTTTTATCCTGAAAATCAAATTTAGTTTAACTCTTTGTGATTGGTAGGTATAGCGAGTTTTATGTTGAAGTTAATGTTTCGCTGTTGCTATTCGATGCGTAAGTCGAAATAGTATACCAATTTAAATGGGTTTTTCGCATAGCAAAAATTACGCTCGAATTTGGAGAATGTTGTGATGCTATACTAAATGATATCAAAATTACAAATTGACTACGTTCAGTTTTGGTGTTTAGCTATTTTGGATGCTATAGGGTGGTTGAATGACTAGGTACTTGTTTCAAGCTGTGACTAATCTTTTGTTTTAATGTGTATCATAGGGACACGGTAGTGTCACTATTATATGTTTCTTCCAAAAGTGTTCACGTCTCTCTTATGTTTCTATCAAAAGCCTATTATTTCTACTATTATATATACAAACGTATGTCATTCAAGATCATGGTAACCGGTGTTCATTCGCTATATTTAAAGAAAATTTGTCGAAGTATTAAACGTAAACGTTTTCATAAGATCGGAACCGCAAAATTTCGCATTGGTATTTGGATTAAAATCTTGTCGCAAGGTGTTCTACAGAGTCGTATATTGTAACAATCCAATTTCTTATGTGCTGCATAAGTTACCTCAACCATATACGTTAAGCTATTTATTTAACGAAAATACTATTGTTTAGTACGTATATATGCGAAACATGTTGAGTGGACAATTACGAAAAACATTGGCTTATATGATTACAAATTAGTAATAACATAGCTAGTTTTGGTGAAGGTACGGTAGATCGACCCCCCTAGAAACTGTAAGATTATGTGATTTTCCGACGTATTTGAGGCAGCTGATTTCAAATATGTTATTTATATTCTTGTAGGCCCGCTGGTTAAAAAAATATGCGCTTTCAAAGTTTCAGCCCATTTTGTAAACAAAAACACCGGTCCAGTGCACCTGTGGCTGAGTGGTATGATGTTCACATACCACGACGTTTTTTCAGCTTTTGAGTCGCGGGTTCAAGTCCTACTGGGGGAACTTAAAATTGAAATTTTATGTGTATTTTATGTGATTTTCCGACGTATTTGAGGCAGCTGATTTCAAATCTGTTATTTATATCCTTGCAGGTCCGTTGGTTAAAAAAATTTGCGCTTTCAAAGTTTCAGCCCATCTTATATGTAGTATATACAATGTAAACAAAAACACCGGTCAAGTGCACCTGTGGCTGAGTGGTATGATGTTCACATACCACGGCGTTTTTTCAGCTTTTGTGTCGCGGGTTCAAGTCGTACTGGGGGAACTCAAAATTGAAATTTTATGTGTATTTTTACCAAGGCGCGTTTTTGAAAACGTAGACGTAACATCAAGCGGTCGAAACCTGTTTGAGAGCGAAGTCGAACGCTAATTTAATGCTGAATCTTTATAATGCAAAACCTTTCTCTTGATTCAAGTTGTGGTGGTTCAGGCCGGAGTGGCACCCACTGCATCCGCCAGTGGTATGAGAGACACTTTTTATTTAATTCGTAGTAGGTGCCTAGATTTTACATTCGCGTGGGTTTTTTTCTAAACCTAGATTTACATTTAAGCTCAAAGTTTACGCGTAAAGTACAGGTATCACCTTTGATTTAGTGCTCGATGTATTATTGGTAGCACCAAGTTGAGCACTGAAATGTCCAAAACTCGGTTTAGAATATTTGAAGAAATTTTGACGTGCAAAATTAACACCATTAATTTAATAAGGTTCCCAAAGCAAGCAGTCTCTTTCAAAAACGTGACGCTCGAACACAGCGGGCTCTCATTATAGTATGAACCGGCCCAGATTTTTCAGGCCCACGCCCGGCCGCCTTAGTTTTTCGTTTTCGAAAAGAAAACAAGAATAAGTTACAAAGCAAACCTTATAGTTGCGGATTCGCAATTTTGACTGGGGATGGAATTGCATTATTAGAATTTCTTGCACAATTAAGAGGAAACGAACAAAAGTGTGTTTAAAGCAATTTTCCACGTCCGCATGTTGATGCAAATGCGTATTCAGCATCTTTCACAAAATATTCGTTGCAGCCATAATTTTAAATGCTGCGCATTCCAATTATAAATTTAACGCAATTCATGTGTGAAATACAAAATTGAAAGTATCGGAATCAGTATTCTTCCAAAATACCGATTACAATACCGATACCGATGTATTGGTTCTACACTACTATGCAGCATAAAATCAGTTTTCACTAGAGCAAGTACTTATCAATTGTATTGATTTTCTATTTGAATTCAAACAATTTATATGAATTAAAATATATTAGCATTATAAATTGAGCGAGTTACCTAATAAATAAAAATGAAATTAGGAAAGCGCGACTTTTGTGATTGTGAAAATGTAGTTTTTAATTTTCATGGAAATATAGCTTAACCCTCAATGGCCCGACAGTCTACATATGTAGACATAACCAGTTCGACAATTGATTGTTCGGCAGGTGCTATAGTTAAGAATCTATTGTTTAATTTCCATCGATAATTATTCTGTTATAGTAGTATAAAAAACTTATAGCATTGTGGGAACAAAAGTTTGCTGTACAGTGAGTCATATACCTATATAACCCGACCGTCTACATATGTAGACAGATGTTGATTTGATCATAGTTTGAGTTTTGACAAGAATTGGAACGTTTTGTTCTTACACACGGTTTTGTATGGTGAGGTAAAGTCAGGGAAATGTCAGGTTTGCATAAATTATCTTTGACTGAGGTCGTACGACGTGTATTAGAACCAAGTGATTCAGAGACAGAAGATGACAAACCGGACGACAATAGTTCAAATGACGACTCAGAATCAGTTGAGTTAGGTCAATGCAGTAGTGAAGAGGCTGCTATTTATGAGCAAGATAGTGATGGTGAATTACAAAAACAATCGGACGCATCTAGTAGTGAGTTGAGCGATATGGACGAGACTTCTAGTGGAAGTAATGTGTTTTTGTCAGCGACGGGTGTTGAGTGGCATTCTACAACACCGCCTGTCCGTGTGTTAGCTAGAAATATAATTCGCTTTCGCGAAGGCACTGCAGTAAACCCTACAACAGAGTCACAAGCATTTTATCTTTATATAAACGAGCCCATTTTACATACAATTCAGCGACTCACTAGTAGGCGACTGCGGGCGCGCAATTTTTCAACGCTACCAATGTGCGAGCTGAAAGCTTGGCTTGGGGTGGTAATCAGAGCTGGTGCAGATCGCGATAACATGTCTCCAGTGGCTTCACTATTCACCAAAAACGACAGCAGGCCCTTTTACCGCTGCGCGCTGTCAAAAAACAGAATGAAACAGTTGCTGGAAAATGTAACATTCGACAACAAACTGACTCGCCGGGAGCGGCAAAAAAGTGACAAAATGGCTGCTATACGAGATGTTTGGGACCTATTTCAGTCCAACTTACGTCTTCATTATATACCGTCCGAATCACTTACAGTAGATGAACAGCTCTACGGGTATAGAGGATATGCACCGGGGCGACCGTACATGCCGGCGAAACCTGCTAAGTACCGTTGCACAACGCATTCATTGTCATGAAACTGAACGGATATCAAAAGTCACGCAATGTTTTCATGAAAAAAGTAGCCGAACAACTAGCGCAAGACAATATGACCAAACGTTACAGTAGTGAAAAAATTTACGCAAAATCAAAGGATTCATTTATGGCTTACGGGCTGCCTCAAAAGCGAAACGAACCTTCTACATCTGGTAAACCGACCAAATGGCAGATCACAAGTTGTCGCAAATTTACGAGATTGAGCTGTTCGTCATCTGGAAAACGAGTGTGCAAGGACCACATGAATCGCACCATAACGTGCAACGACTGTGCTTAACTGGACAACGCGCCCGCAGTGGGAGGCTGGACGGGGAGCGGGTGGAACTCCGCCAGAACACTAGTTCTGACTGTCTCAAGCCAGTTAAAGGAGGAGAGCACCCTGAGATAAGCCAAAACTAACGCTAGTTGTGTTGTCTACATATGTAGACCGTTGGGCTGATTAAGGTGAAAATTTTGCCGGGCCGTTGAGGGTTAACAGTTCTAAAACAATTATAACGTGAGTATATATGACTTTAAATTTGACTTTTTCGCACTTAAGGTAAATTTACATCAAATTTCTTCCTAAAGCTTAGAAACTAGAATGAAAAGTGCCCCGATGTGGCCATAGAAAACGATATGTTTCGGTAGTAAGATTTTTAGTTCAATACCGCTAGTATTACAATTTCCATGCATGCGTATAAAGTTTAAAAACTAGATTAATTTGATGCCAATCAGCGTCCTCCCGAAACACGACACAACAATACTATAGAATTAATAAAAGTTAAATCATTGAGTTTGATTGACTGCGTAACGGAAACATATCCGCAACTTTTTCGGAGAAAAGTCACAATAGATAGTAAAGTGTCCCGACGAGGCTATAGAAAACGATAACGCATCAAGTTTTGGAGCTGTATAAATTTTGTACCGTACAGTGCCCTCTCCATACTTGGCTAAACGGTACCCAGATTTTAGACTTTTAAAACATTAAAATATTTGAGTGAGTACGTAGCGAAACAATATTTGCAACTTTGCTGACGAGATTTGCGTTGTATTCCAATGACGGCCAATGTAAAGATCAGGGGCGGAACGTTTTTCTGCGGGACTAGAATGGAATAAGCTTAAGGTTTAGATTAATTTTTTGCTTGGCTTAGGCTTAGGATTATGCTCATTCTTACGCTTAGGTTTAGGCTTAGGAATATGCTCATGCTAACGCTTATGCTTAGGCTTAGGATTAGGAATATGCTTATAATACTGATCCGCTCCTGTTCTTTACATTGAGCCAATTGACGAACAAACACGTTTTTAATATTGGGTCACCAGCCTTTTACGCTTAATTTCTACTTATATACTCTTTTTAAAACCCAAAATTTTTCTGTATATATTCGAAACTTCAGTGTACTAAGTGCAAGAAACTAATGTCACGAGTGTGTACTCAAATTTTTTACATCAACCATAATTCGTCATTTATATTCTAGTATTTATTTCTTGTTTTAATATTTCGAAACAGTGGATCACATGTCTATTTGGCCGCTGTCAGAGAAAGTTGCGGATATGTTTCCGTTACGCAGTCAATCAAACTCAATGATTTAACTTTTATTAATTCTATAGTATTGTGTCGTGTTTCGGGAGGACGCTGATTGGCATCAAATTAATCTAGTTTTTAAACTTTATACGCATGCATGGAAATTGTAATACTAGCGGTATTGAACTAAAAATCTTACTACCGAAACATATCGTTTTCTATGGCCACATCGGGGCACTTTTCATTCTAGTTATAAAGTGTGCAATCAAATGTTGCATCATTATCCCAGCTTTAGCCACTTGGTATTGCGAAATAAATCCTAATTGAAATTATGTTCAACACATTTTGAGTTGCATTCCATTGGTTATCCCATGAGGTATTTGTGACAGCTGATCGTTACCATAACATTCTGGTTAAATTTGAACCCACAGTTTGTTTTGGGAAAAACTCACTTGGGCTGTCCGAACACTGGATTTTTCCCGAGTTTTCTACATTAGAATCTATAAATCTTGTATGTACTGGTGAAATTTTGAGAATTTGGCATAACTTTGATTTAGAAGCAAGATAAAATTTGTGGGGAAAGTGTACCAAATACCGAAGTATAAAGTTTGTTCATCATACCTATTGCTACGATCAAGCTTATGCCGCGTTCCGTCTTTCTGATTGATTCGAATATTTCGAACGTTGGTCACTCCAACAGCATTTCCCATTCGTTTCGCCAACAATCAACTTTGTTAATATTTAGTACAATTGCAACTTTTAGTGACTTGCTTTTTCATTACCGTACTGTAGTGATCCGAATAAGAGCGGCGCGGGGGGTAATAAGAGGGGTCCTATTTTGAGTCCCAATCAATAAAAGTCAGTATCCCCAATAAAAGTACGTAAGCAGATAGAGTCCCTAAACCCTAATTAGAGTTCTTTAATGTCTATTATCCCTAATTGTAGCGCATAAATGACTCCAGGACCAAATAAAGTTGAGTTCGAAACTTTAAACCATACACTTCAGTTTTCAAAGTACATTCCTAAGTGTAACCTTGTATTATCGCTCAAGCTATTGACACACGACAAATAAAACGTGTAATCCAACGGATTGTTGCAATACCGGATATATATAAGTAACGAGGGTGGCGGCTTGTGGGATGAAAATAAATAACAGTCCGTAACCGAATAACAAGGGGTTCCCTCTGGAGAGGCCAAACGAGTATCAGTCCCCCTTCTATTCGGGTCACTGCAGTATTTTATCTATGATTATTCAACCTATTGGTCAACGAAACAAATTAGCATAGCCAGGAATTTGGTTTCATTATTTTTATTTTACTAGCACAAAATCATTCTTCGGTTTAGTGTCAGTATACGCTAGCGTAAACAACTCTGTATACGAAACATGTAGCGGTTCTAAGTGAAATTGGGCTTCAAGTACGAAGAAAAAATAGAATTGGCATTAATATTTTATAAGTAAACGCACACTTACAGGTCAGTATGTCTATCATCATACGCAGACGTAAAAGTAGCGACAGAGCTAAACGTTTCCGGTCCAAGGTTCTATTTTGAACTAGCGAGATTGAGTGTTTTCTAGGTGTAATGTTAAAGGAAGTCGAAAAGAAAGTGGAGAATTATATCTCGGAAATGAGTCAATCTGAGAATAGGAAATAGCAACTCAACAGACTATATGCAGATCCGATACCAGATCCATGTTCTATAAAAGACGGTCAACTCCGAGTGAGTTAACATTTAAAAAAGTAATAATGCTAAATTAAAGAAAACGTTTTTGTTAGGGAGGCCTTCATGTGTTCGATGATACCAAAAGCATTTAGAAAATGCTCGAGTTTATTCAAACAATTTTCTATTATAGCTATGCAAAACGAACCACAAATGTAACACCACTCACTACTTTTTTTATATCGTTCCTATATATAAAACCATCTAGCACTTAGATTGTAAAGGTGCCTTTAGCCTTACGCTTAGGCTTTGATTTACTCAACGGTCAAGGCTTAGACTTAAGTTTAAGCTGAGTATTAGGCTTATGCTTTTGGTTTAGGCATACGCTTAGAGTTCGGCTTAGGCTGAGGCTTTAAGAATAGTATTTGGTTTAAAATTAATTAAATCTTAAATGACCCCTGGACTAAATCTGAGGTTTAGGGTTAGGCTTGCGCAGGTTTAAATTTCAGTTTAGGCTTTTGGAACAGGCTTTGGTTTAAGCATGGATTAGACCTTAAATGACAAACGATTGGGTTCAGGCTTAGATTGTAGCTTAAAAATAGGCTTTGGTTTTAACACAGATTAGACTTTAAATGCCTCTTGGGCTAAACCTCAGGTTTAGGCTTAGGTTTTGAAGCATTACATATTTGACCATATCCCGAAACCTTGTGATCATATCTCGATAACCAAAAATCCAACTTTCGACCATAACCCGGAATAACAGAATACCAAAATTCCCCCTTCGACCATATCCCGAAATCTCAAAATCCCAAAATCAAATTTCAAAATCCAAAAATTACGCCTTTGATTATATCTCGATATTCCAAAATCCAACATTCGATTATATCCCGAAATCACACAATCCCAAAATCACCCCTTTGACCATATCCCGAAATCTCAAAATCCCAAAATCAAATTCCAAAATCCCAAAATTCCACCTTTGATCATATCTCGATATTCCAAAATTCAACATTCGATCATATCCCGAAATCACACAATCTCAAAATCACCCCTTCGACCATATCCCGAAATCTCAAAATCCCAAAATCAAATTCCAAAATTCCTAAATTCCACCTTTCATATCTCGATATTCCAAAATTCACCCTTCGATCATATACCGAAATCCAAAAATCCCAAAGTGCTACCTTCAACCATATCCCAAAACTTCCAAATTCCACCTTCGATCATATCCCGAAACCCCAAAATCAAACTATAGACAGTATCCCGAAATCCTCCTAATCCCACATTCGACCATACCTTAATTCTTGCCGAGGATGGTTGGATTTTGGCACGACAGCGAGGTTTACATGGGCCGAAACTACAGTAAAATTGAAAGTGTCGATACTTTCGAGATCGTATGCTTCCAAAAAAGCCGATACCAATACCGAACCGCTCAAGTCTACCAATGTCTAAAGCAAGAAATTGTCTGCTGCTGTACACTTCACCCATCATAGTTTTTGAAAATTTCAAATTTTGGCGCAATTTAGCTTACGGTCTGGAGTTACCATTAGTGATTAGCTTGCAAAGTATGTATACAAGAGCACAATTGTTAACCCCCTACGTTAAATAATATATATCGCACCGTGTTTAACGACGGCATTATTATATAGTATATGGTTGAGGATTTTAGGTTATTGCTTCGCAAACTGGCTTGAACTTTTATAGCGTTCTTGATACTCAGGATTTCGCCTAATATAAATCTTTTGACCACTTTGGTCAAAACTTTTTATATATATTGATACACAAGAACCATCCTTAACTTTTTTCCCAAAATTCTCGTTACATCCATAAAGTATATCGGATAAAAGCCAAAACTGACCACCATTTGTTTTGTACAAAACAGTGGTAATAGCGTAAACCAGCACCAATGTTCTATTATGTACGCCATACATAGGAATCATTTGTTGAGAGCCTTTCTGTTGCCATAGAAACTTGAAAAGTTGGGGCCCCTCAAACGCCACGCAATGTCTGTATAGCAGCAGTCTTTGGATGGCTAGGCTACCATGACGGTGTGGAAAAAACTATATTAATGCGAGCTAGCATCGACAAATTACCCTTTAAAGCAAAACGGAAAATTATGACGTTGAGTTTCATCAAGTATGAGTAATGTGAAATTTTATCGCCTAATAATAAAAATCGTTCTATGTTTTGGCTCAATAGTTTCTTGTGAATCCTCTGTAACGATTTGAAAAATACACGTTATCGGAAGTAATTAATGTTCGCGTTTCAAGCGTACTTACAAACAATTGGATAATAACTACAAAACAAAAACTTATACACCTAACGCCGCAACTTTTATAAACCAAAACCGTCAACTGGTACTGCCTACCTGGCTATCAAATGGTAAAAGACAGCATTGCTCTATCTTTATATAGCTGCAATCTTGCGAGCGGTAACGGTAATCCTAAGGCAAGTATTGGAATGAAGCATAATGACAAACATGCCTGTTAAATTAGGCGATAAATTCTTTCTTAGAATGTGGTTGCTCGTGATGTGCACATCTGTATATAATTGCAGCCTTATACAGAAGAGGGTCCAAAAACTTCTGACGGGGGCGCGCGCTCGCAAATGTTATGAAACGCAAAACTTGTAGGGTAGGGGGGACCTTATCATTTTACCATTAAAAATTTTGGGCGGGCGAAAAATTATTTGTAAGATGGGCCTTCCCATTTTATCACAAAAAATTCTGCAGAAAAATTTGTAAAAAATTGTAAGGTACCTTTACCATTTAATCAAACAGAATTCTACAGGAAAAATTGTAAAAAATTAATTTCTGATGGGGGCGTACACCCCCCTTTCTGCATCCGTTAGTGGTCATAAGATTTTGTATCGCAAAAATAACTGTCCTGGAAGCAACCTGAACGACGCGACGCAATCTTCAAATAGCTTTGCGGGTCTGGAGCGTTTGGTTGAAATATTAATTTGAACCTTCAATTTTTAATAAAACCAATGATCCTACACAAAATCGTTATGCAACTTACAAACGCCTGTCGAAAGTTAAAATGGTAAATTTGCCAATATATAATACCTTTTCGCAAAATGTAGAAAATAAACTATTGCATTTGCAGCCCTTGCTAACGACCGGGGCCTGTTTACTAAAAACCCAAACTCGAGGCTACGCCTAAACCTAAACTTAAACATAAGCCAACGCTTTTAAACATAGGTCTACGCTTAAGTAGGCCTGTAACCCGCTCACCTTGCTATGGGAGCTAACATTTTCAGGAATGACTTGGCAGGGTTTTCGATGATTTACAAGCAACGTTGAAAATGTTCTAAAAGGCCAGAATTCATGCAGGGGCTAAGCATCTCTGTCTGAAGCCGAAGCCTCTCCATCTTTAAGCCTTCAGTTTTCTATCAGTGAATGCCCGTATTCTCAAACCTGTGCAGCATAGAGTGGTGAAGTTCGAATTCAGCGCGTTTTTAGAATTTGATTTGTTCCACTTCTGTTAAAATTTTGACGTTCGCAAAAAGAGTATAGTCAGTTTAAAAACTCATCGCTAGCTGGTGACAGGTGTTATACATATTTGAGATTATAGTCCCATATCCGTATAGTTTAATACAGGGCGCATTTGCAATTGGATATTGATGGAGTTCGGTGTACTTGCCTCTGCTATTTGAATCAGCATGTTTTATGCAGATTCACAATTTCTGTCATAGGCAAGTGTATACGTGACATCATCTTGTTTTTAATGTCGATCACACGTTTTATCCCTACATGTGGTCGGTACATTTATTGTTCCTCTCTATATAGTGTTTGACTCACCAGTGGTATAGGGTTATGTCCAGAACATTTATATTTTTATTGTACTGTACGGGTCCGGAGCAATAGGAGGTTAGCGTGCACAGCTCCCACTGCAAGAATTTTCGCCTCCCTAAAAATTTTCAACCTTGCATGTATTAAGTGATCGCAAAATCTTGTATGCCCCCTGACAAATGTTTATCCCCCTTACAAATGATGCGGTAACATTTAAGCAAAAAGCATTGTGACTCTATGAGGACAGTTAAGGGTTGTTTGAAACCTCGGAGATATTTGATGTGTCGAGTGCGTTTATGGTAACATGTGAACTCATAAAGTGTATATACTGTGAATTCGTTACCGGAAATCGACCGTAACAATTGCAAGAACGCTGTATTCTTAAACATCCGCATTAACTAGTCTCATGAGTATGGTGAAAAATCCTTACAAGATATGAGTTGTTAAAAGTTAACTATATTAAAAATTCAGCATATTTCAATAGACCGTGTTTACCGACTGTTTGTAATGGGTCGTCTAAACGGTATAATGCGTGCGCTAATGTAAGAATTTGTCCTGGTCTGAGTAAGGCCCGACGTCGTTTTAACACACACTATTCCGAGACCACTATAAAGTCCGGTAGTCCCTAACGAGGACGTAAAGACATATTGCACCGTGTTCATATAGCATCGCAAACATACATAACAACAACACAAACACATATATACACTTATTCATTTTTCTTAATTTTTACTTTTTGTCCTGACGCCCTTCGGACAGTGTGAGGACAATTAACAGTGTCTACGTACCGCATAAAATTGTACGTACTCCCTAGGTGCAGCTTCAATTTGTGCACAGTTCCCTACCGGGTGGTTGAACAATTTCTTACCTTACATTAGTGCGCGCATTTTAACGTGGATGACCCATAATTCAGGATAATTGTAATTCGTGACCATGGTTATCGGGTCGGGTAAGAAATTCCCGCAGCGAACAGCGCGCATGACTCATTTTTTCCGTCAAAGAAAACAACTGTCTGTAGTCAACCAAATACATTCTTTTCGCAACTGCTTGAAATCGGTAACTGTAACGTCATATAGCAAAGTTTTTAAGACGGCCTGGTGACCGTATCTTTTAAAAGCATTTTGTTCCCGGGGTACCAATTTTAGGAAATCTTTAGCATTTTTGAGATATTAAATATACGGTCAGCTTGTTATTGTTCCGGTTTTAGGATACCTATTATACGAATTTAAAATATTCCTGCTTGTCTCAGCAAGACATTGAAACTTACGTTACACTTCCAAGCGGCTTGGTCCCCCGGTTTTCCTATTTGCTATTTTTGACTTCTGTGTGCAAAACGTAAAATGCCATGGATGTTTGCATATGTATGCAATGTACCTTAACTTAGGTTTTCAGCACCGTAAACCATTACTTTCATAAATTATTTTCCTCATAATGAGGTAGGTTTACGGCTTTGTGGCGCAGTTGGTTAGCAGCCAGACTTGGTCTGGGATCAATCTCGCTTAGAATTTCTGAAAGTGTTGCTCGAAAATTTTCGTTCAATATAAAAATGTTCAGATTTTAGAAATTTTTAAGGTTATATATATGAAAAACATCTATTCCATTTAGTCCTCCAGAAAAACGTTTCGCCTCTGATAACAATGGGCCACATTTGGTGTTTAGCTTGAAGTAAATTTGGTTGGAGCTAATTTATTGCTATACTTATTCAACGTTTGATGCATGAGCTTTGGGACTACTGTCAGATTTTAGCTTTGGTTCAAGTTTGTTCATACTTATACTTTTCGTGAATAATTTAATACATTAGATTTGTTTGATTGGTAGTGTCAATTATTAAACCTGATTCGTGCACGGGATATACAACCCCGTCTCTCGGACCCTTTCAAGGGCTGCTTGTTATTATATGCAACACAAATAAGATTTCGTTATACTTAACCAGATCCTGTAGTTTGCAATATTTGCAATGTAGGCTGGATCGAGAGGATATTCACAACTTTATAATGGATATATGTAAGCAAGCGCAACCTAATTATGAAAGCTTATGGAAGCTCGTATTTTACGCTATGTTGCACGTTTAGGTTATTTGCTATTTTGCATTATTTCAAGCTTATTGTTAACGGCAATACTACCATCCTTTGTCTGTTGCGAGCTAAATTAATTGTTTAATGAGAGAACTTTTGGTTGACACCTGCACATATCAAATCTTTGGCGGCAACACATCGGAAAATTCGATGTACAAGCAGTTCAATCAAAAACGATGCGATTGCGGTTATTGTAAGCGTAATAATTACTTTAAATGTATTATTTAAAGCGTGAATTGGAATTTTCTTTTTGTGAGAGTGGGAACGTATCTTGTAGCGTTTGGGCAAGGAATGTTGCAAAATTTGCTCATATAAATAGTTTTCCATTAACGCTTCGTTTAAAAAACGGATAGGCCTGAGAAATCTGCGGTCAATACCAGAAAACGTTTGCAACGAATGCATACAATTGCCCATACCGTCGTAAGTTTGCAGCACAAGGTATGGCGCCAGGCGTTGAAAGTATAGTGCTTCAGCCCGGTCTAATCCAGGGACATAGTAGTACAGGCTACTGGAACGGTCAATAAGCTTCGCGACAAACGTTGCACGCGGTACAATCGTAGTATTTGTGATCAAATAGTCGCGTGTTCCAGGAGTCGCCAATGCGTCAAAACCGTAAAATTGATTAGTAAAATGTATCAAAGAATACGCCGCAAATACAGGCAACAGCTGCGACTTATGGTGCAAATAGTAGAACAACGCTTTGGGTTGTTTTAGCTGAATATAGAATGATTTTTTGTAAATTTTTTGCACTACCATACCGCATAACGAAAATATCACTAGTAACATTGTATTAGCAGCGTTGCATACACGTGACGAACGTAACTCTGCCATGTGCTTATGTAATCCACGAGATTGGAAATGTACTCGATACCATATATTATGCCAGTTGAGCAGTGCAGTCGATAATTGTGTTTTGACATTGTTTTTTGATGTTTGCAGTATAGTAGTATAGACGCTAAATACAAAGCTAGTTGCCAAGCTTGCGAGCGCACCCAAAATGAATAAATTTTGTGATAGAACGGTTGTGGGGCTGATTGGGTAAATAGTGTGCTTTGGTCGACGTAAGATTACTTGACGTTGGTACGAAGCTGGCTGCAAAAACGTAATACCTTTCACGTTGAACCGCTGTTCAATTAAGCAGAATGTAATTGCGCTGAAATGAATATTATGTTTAAATGACGTGTTGAGATACGACGCAAAACTTGTTGCTTCGTTAAACTTAACTGAAATAAGGGTAACCTGGCTGTCGCGTAGCAATGTCTGAAGCTCTTTGTAAATGAGCGAACCTATAGATCTGTCACTGAAGCGAAGTGGTAACGAACCATTTAATGTACCATTATCTGTGGTGGTGGAGGCTTCCCAATACGGTGAATAGTTGTCAACAAAACCAATTACACGTAGCGAGTTGTTCATCTCATCCTTTGTGGATAGGAATATATGAATAAGTGGTATGTGAAGCTTATGAAAGCTAGTGTTAGGATACGATAAGCTAGGATCGTATATGTAAACTTTATTACTGAAACAGTAAAATTAGCTAATCTATGCAATATCGATGTTCATGTTTGTTGTGTTTTAGACATCGTTTTTTCATTGGAAATTTAGTTAATATTTTTACGTGCTTGTTAAAATTTGTTATAGGTTTTCGTTAACGTTTTGCATAGTCGGGGAGCAGGCTTGTAATCGATACTATTAATATCAGTAAAAAATTTTATTTTAAACAGACTATTAGGAAAATTATATAATCACCGAGTACGAACGAAACTGCATGACCTACCGTCTAAAAAACGTAAAAAAATTACATATACTGGTAGCTAATGGGTACTATAGTTAATTGCATAATTTCACTATGCAAGGTCTAAGCCGCGTGAATGGTTCATTAAAATCAACATTTAGTACATGTCGGAATGTCCAATAAACAAAGATTTCACGCATCACAATACACAATAACCTCAGCAATTCTAATATGGCACTGTTGATTAGTTTTGAAGTTGAAATGGTACACGTGCCGATTACGGAAATATTGTTTGCGTTTTACCTGCGGCATGAAATCTTTAAGATAAACCCTTGCGGCACCAGTGTATTTAATCGTGTTCGCGCTCACAATACACATTTTTCTCATTTCCATATTAAAAGATCTGTTTAAGTTTCACATGACTCAGCGACCTCGGTTTGTATAACCGGATAATCACTCGTGAACAAGAATGTGCAACTGTCTGATTTCCGTGGTACAAAATGCACCAGCACTCGTTGTTTTGCCCTACCCCCCTTATTTAGGGAGGTCGATATTAATCAGAAACATGCAATATAGATAACGATTAAACCTATAATCGGAGCAACCAACTAATTCTTTAACCCTCGAAATGAAGGCAATCGTTCAACTGTATCCTCCACACTAAATAAGGTAAGGGTACTCTGTAAAAACCTTTTACTTAAAACTGTTTAGTAAAGTTTTACCACTAAGTAATTTACAGATAGTTTACTTAATAGTTAGCAAATCTTTATTTAAATATGCTCATCCAGTATAGTTTTACTTAAAACACTTTTAAGCATTCTTTTACTTAATTTTATACGCAGCGTTTCTTGTTTCATATATGCTTGTGCTGGCGTTAGATTGCTTAATGTATTTCTTACCGTTTTAATTCAAATTTTTGGCGCGAAAATAATTTGTTTTTACGTGCGTTTGTTTTTACGTGTTTTTTATTCTGTTTCGTAAATAATGTTACGCTAAATACTTCTGCTTAATATTTCACTTGAGATTTTAGCATGCAAACAGGAAAAACGAAGACAAATCCGGATCTCTCAGCTCCAATGAACACCCCTGACCCCTCATCTAAAGTGCTTTTACATAAATCATAAAGTTAAAAATGTAAACGCGAAACATTGCATACTACTCTCATCAATCTGAGATAACCGCTAGCCGCACAGGTACCTGCAACTTACCCTTACACTAGTGTTAACTTAATGCAAGAAAATAGTCCCCCGCAGTGTCCGTATGAATACATTATCACATACATAGCTCAGGCTAAAGTTTTAAGTTTACGTTTACATTTAAGCTTAGGCTTATTCTCCGTCTTAGGCTCAGGTGTGAAGCAGAGTACTTAATGCTTATTAATAGCTCCGGCACCGATATAAAATCGACCTGCGGTTATAAAAAATTCTGTCCGTGGCAGCGAATTTATTTGTAAAGCAGGGCAATTTTGAAATGATTAGTAGTAGATATTCTTCAAACATGACACACAAACACAAATTTTATACAACTATTTGCAAATGTTACTAGAAATTGGCAGAATCAGTCTTATTGTTATTACCTAATTTTACTGAACCTCCGGTTCAGCCAAAATTTGTTGACCTCTGTCTCGGGTTTTTCACATCCGATTGGGCAGGAGCATACGGTACTGATGCAGTAATTTTATCTGAAAACTTAGCTGGAGCAAAACATTGAGTGCTAGTATTAGATGTTTTAAACAAACTGAGATATCAGTAGGTGTGGCTCTAATTTCTGCTGGCAGGTTTTGTTCATTACAAGTTCTTGTTGGAATATATATACTTCATTCTGCACCTTGGTTTGATGTTATTGGCTGGCGGTTTATTATACAGAAAGTCACTAAACACCCCAGCGTCTAACATCTTTCTGAGACTGCGAAACCTGTACGACACCGAAATAAATTGACCTCGGCAAAGCCTATATTGCGGTACATTGTATTTTTAGAATTTCATTACTAAATCTGCAAGCAGCCGTATATATCATTTTAAAAGATTACTAGAATTACGCTATCATCTATATATGTGAGTATATATTGCAAGATTTCTATTTCTTGGCACCAGTGTCGGCGGAAGGACCCCCAACCTTCAGTTGGCGCCCTGACTGGTGATGTTCTGAGTTATAATTTTAAGTAAAATAATACTTAAATTAGTAAATAAAATTAAGTTGTGTTTTACTTAAAATTGTAGAAAAAATTACTTAATTTTTAAGTAAAGCTCCGCTGACCCCGTTTTACTTGGTATTCAGTAAAATTTTGCCAAGCACCATAGTAAGTAAAACGGGTGCTTAATCTGGCAAAAGTTTTACTTAATATTAAGTAGAATTTTTTAGAGAGTAGATGAAAAATGCAATGTGCGCTGGGTACAGAAGTTTGTATTGGAGGGCCGCATCCTCCCAGGCCCGTACCTTGGGTTTCAACCAGGGAGCAACAGGAGGTGAAAAATACCGGAGCCGGATCCGGAGGTCAACGAAACTTGCCATTGGCGCCAAATTCAAATTTTGGCGGTAAAATTCAAATTTTGGCCAGAAAATTCAAGTTTTAGCGAGAACATATAAATTTTAGCGTCAAATTCAAATTTTGACGGTAAATTTAAATTTTGGCGGTAAATTTAAATTTCGGCGGGTAAATTTAAATTTGGCGGAAAATTCAACTTATGGCGAGAAAATTCAAATTTTGGCGGGAAAATTCAAATATTAGCGGGAAATTTAAATATTGGTGCCAAATTCAAATTATGGCGGGAAATTTAAATTTTGTAGGGAAACTCAAAATTTGGCGGAAAACTCAAATTTTGGCAGGAAAATTCAAATTTTGACGGGAATGTTTTTATATAGCTCTTGCTTTTGGTATGCGGACATTTTTTAAAAACCAAAACCAAATGTAGACATTTCGTGGCAAATGACAACATTGCATGGACACAGTAGCTAGCAAAATTGTATCCGCTCAGAGTTACTGCACTGTAAATTTCAGTGAGTTGATTTCAGAATGATTTGAATCACACAGTCTGAGTTATGACTATCAGAACTCAGAATTTTGAGTAGATCCAATTTATTCTCAGTTAATTAATCAACTCACTCACACTGCAAAATATGGTGAGTAGTTTGACTCTCTCCGAAATAGGCTTTTAGGGACTACACAAACTGAGTCAAATTCCATTCCGCCAGAGTCAAATTCGACCCACTGATTGAGTCGGGTGAGTCGAATTTGACTCTGGCGGAGTTGAATTTTGACTCTGTGTATTCCGGAAAACCTATTTCGGAGAGAGTCAAATTGACTCACCATTTTTTTCAATGCAGAGTCAACTCAACTCAGAGTGTGAATCACCTCAATTCGGAGTGAGTTAACGTTTACTGATATTAATTCAGAAATAAACTCGCTACCTGAACTGATTAATCAACTCATTGAAATTTGCAGTGTGCGATACTCTATTGTGTCCACGGAAAAACTAAACAGGCCTAACATTTCGTGTGCAACCCAAACCAATGGTAACGTGGGACTGACATAACGTAATGAACTCTTGATATAAACAATATCGAGTTCTATTACTAAACTTTTTTAAACATTGACGTGTTGTTTTCGTGCAGTTGTCATATGATACGGGCACATTATTAAACGTTGCCATATTTTATAATCCAGGTAAATACAGCTAAACAAAAAGTCAACTTCGCTGGCTGTTTCTGGAATGGCAATAGTATGGAGTTACGAAGTTTTTAAGTTTTTATTACAACTGATCTTTAATCAAATTAAAACGAATCTTGTTCGTAAATGCTATATTCTGGTGACAAAAATTATATTCAAACAAGGACTCATCCTATATTGCTATTATATTACATGGGCCAGCATTCAGGTAATATCTTTATTTTCAGAATAAAAGTCTCGAATTACTCATTAACATAATGCCAACTGCAAATGGAACTTTAGTAACAGGTATATATGTACTTCATGTTTCGCCAAACTGCAAATCCTGCTGATATATTATATAAGTAACTGTTACGGAAACATTATTTTTAGATCATTTTCAATTAATATATAACGCTCAAGCTATTGACACACGACAAATAGACGTTTCATTCAACGGATATTTACAGTACCGCATATATCAATTGACGAAGGGTGGCGAAGCGTGTGTTAAAAATAAATAACAGCCCGTAACCGGATAACAGGGGGTACCGTCTAGAGAGGCCAGATAAATATCAGTCCCTCCTCATATTCAGGTCATGTATTATCCTTTCGAAATTTTCACCGTTTACTTAAGCGAGTGAACTGGGCAACCCTGAACCGTATCGCATAGATAATGAATTTTGAATCGTTTTTAATTTTTCTAGGCTTTCGATGCATGGATTTTGGTAAATACCAAATGTGCAGTTATATCGAAATCCGTTTTTTATTACGAAAATAGGTTCAAATACTTTGCTGAGCGTTCGAACTATGCCATGACTGTCCTCAAGCTTAAACTCTTTATCAGACAATCTCATCACCGTAACATCTGCTTGGAAACCTGGAACCAACATGCCCACTCCTTGAAGACTAAGAGCTTGCGCAGGTCTTTGAGTCACTGCTCTGATTACGTCAGTCAATGGCATGCCCAAGTGCAACATTTTGGACATCACGTGAGGTAAGCTATAAGCCGGGCCGTTTATTGATTCAGCATGTAAATCAGTGCTTATGATATCGGGCCAAAACTGATATGCAGCAGCAATTTCGGCAACTTGCCAACTAAACGATCCTTGGCCGTGACCGACATCGAATAGTACCCCGCGTTCGCGGGCGTTCAGTACCCCAGGTAAAACTGTAGGCTTACAATTCGACCCATTTTGCGTCTGCGTTCCACTCTCGAAACCAATTATGTTATCGCGAACTCCAGCGAAACAATGTGTGTATATCTCACCCTGCTGGAGACATCCTGGACAGGTCAATTTGTGGTCATAGCCATCGTGTTGACTCTGACACATGGGAGCGGTAGGGATGGTCGAGATAACGTGGTGAACCATCAAAGGCAATTTGGTAGCATTTCTGATCGTTAACGCTCGTCTATACGCTTCTGCTTCGTTAACACCACTGGGCCCGCATACCGATTCGGTAAGCCTCACCTTAATACCTTTAACAAGATCTAAGTTGGCGTGCGCACAATCAATTGCGTTCGCAATTTGAACATCTGCAATGTTATCACATTCACCAACTCCAAACCCGGCACATCCTGCAGAACTAAGGCCAATCTGCGATACATGCAGTAGTGAATAAATCGTTGTTTTGGAGCGTTTGGCAATTGCGCGAAAATCGGCAAAAGTAGCTGATCCACAACTGCCAGCATCAAAGGCTGTGGTAACCCCAGTTACTAAACAAGTTGCGTCCGGCATAATTCCTAAAGGGGTCCGCGAAGGCACGATGTGAGTATGAATGTCGATGAGACCTGGCAAAATGAAGAACCCGGTGCAGTCGTATTCGATGGCAGCCTTATCTTGTTGGTTCGATGAGCGAATGTAGCCAGATGAGAGCAAAATATCACCAATTTCGTCTTTTCCCTGAGCTGGATCAATAATCCGACCGCGTTTGAGCAGAATAGATTGCATGGTTTTATTTTGATTATAATTTCATTAAGTACTATTGCAGTGTTTTATATAATTCTGAAAAGAGAAGTACGCGGTGTAAGCGTGTCTCAACGTAGAAAAGATAATATCACACAAGCACTATTGAAAAATATGCATAGGCAAAATTTTCGACCCATTTTGACGAATACATGAAAAATTACCAAAGCACGAATTTTGTTTGCATTGCGGACTGACTATTCAAGAAGTTCTCTATCCGATTTTACAATAATATTACTCGGATATAAATTCTTTATAAAATTTGTAGACCACCACCGTTTTATAAACACAATGTTTGTTTGCTTGCCATTAAAATAACCACTGTATATAAATCTGTGATATCAGCTTTGTATTAAACTACAAAACTTAACCACTTTTCTGAATAGAGCAGAACAGCACTATAAATAAGATTCGCGGCTGGCACGTTGTTAATCTTAATATGAACACGCTGGTTGTGGTCGACATCTGTTATTCAACTTCTTTTCTTGAAAAATCTCGATAAGTAAACTTTTGCAAAACAAGTAGATGGCGGTATTCCTTATATTATCGCGGGGAGGGGTTGGGCTCATAGAAAATTATTCGGGCCTCGGAGTTCGGCGGCTGCATAACGGAAGGGTGCTTCGCCAGGCTCTGCAGCAGCGGTGAGTATAGCTTCGCAGCCAGAGCCGGTTAACCTGATTATAGTTCAAAGCTGAAAGCACACCTGTCAATTTATATTTAGTGTGCGCAGAATGCATCAGAGAACGTTAGAAGTTTTTGTTGAATCTAATTTTCTGCGTTCAAGTGACTTTTTTGAAATAAAATCGAAACTGAAATGAATGCCAATAGGTGTATGAAAAGCAACGTGTAATTCACGGGCAAGAATAAACAATCATTCTACAGTAAATGGTTTTCGATTATGTGTTAACCAATAAGTATTTACTTAGCTAGTGGAGCAAGTATATAAATGCGTATGAAAGCACAAGTTAAGTACGGTTTGTGAAATGTGTAATTTTTCGAAAGATATGGTAACGCCGGAAGCAAATCTCAAACCTCTTGTTTGCGAGTCAAGCGGGCTACCCATTATCCCACCCGGCATAATTTTGTGCGATATATGTGCACGTGTACGCATGTGTTGTAACTTACATATACCCTATGCAAATGGACATCTACACCTCGTATACCAACACTACATTTCAAACTCGTATGATGATTTGCAAAAAAGTTAAATGATTTGTCAAAATGAGCAATTAACTGAGGATCTAAGGTAGCTGAACATGGTAAAATGCAAGATTTGGTACCTAAACGCATTTGTTCGGTTTTACCGAATGAAATTAATTAACACTGGCTGACAGATACTAATTCAAGGCATAAATTCGTCAGCTATGCGTGTGCATTTACAGCTTTTTGGAGACTTAGATGTTATAGGGTAGGTATTATTATCTAATATGGATGGTATTTTATTTGATGATTTATTTCACGTCAAACAAATTGATCCTGATGGTAAAAAGTTTGATCGCGTATCGCGTTTATTCTGTGAATCAGAGTCATTTAAAATGGATCTGATCCTAGATGTAAACACGCAGCTGTATCCGGTCGAGGAAGGCGAAAAATTTCGAATGGTCCTCGCGACAACGCTGCGTGAAGACGGTTTTCCTGATGATGGGGAATATAATCCGAGCGATTCTTATCCAAGGCTAGAGGTAAGGTATCACTGTAGCCTATGCCCATGGATATAAATAAAAGGATGGTGTGTGGTGCTACATTGTTCAGTACTAGAACACACAGCTTTTATGGATAGTAATGGATAGAATGGCTGTCTTGTAAGCAGGAACGGGAGGTCGAATTCTTTTTTACCGGAACAAAAACAGGAACCGGAACAGGAATTACAAATATATTGCAGCACCAAATTACTGCTAATTGATTATAATTTAAAATAAAATATGCTGCTCAACCATTTCCGTTTTCATTAGCCAGTTTTTTGAGTTTTACACAAACATGCATAGAATGTTTTAATATATGAGAAATGTGCAGGTGAAATACAAGTTGCGAAAAGAAGCAGAGCTTTAAAAATTTTTGGGACGTCATTTGATCATTTTCATGTGAATTTTGTACAGTTTGCCACGAAATCGGAAAAATCCCGATTCCTGTGTTTTCCTATGTGGAAAAGGAATTGAAGTTTTGCACGAATTCTATAAGTGATGTAGCATATAATTTTAAGTTCTACGAAAATTAACTCCCTAGTCAGTATTATATATAATTTTGATCACCAAGTAAATTTCATATAGTAATATTAATTCCCCTTATATAATATGTATTGACTACCTGATTATGGCTGCAAACACGATTTTTATCCAGCATACTTTTGACATTTGTTTCCACGATGTTTATCTTTATTCTTTATCCCACTGACGTCTGACCCCTGTTTTTCTTGGTCATATTTTTTACGCAAACTTAGAACACCTGAGTCTCATGATGATATTTTTCCGCAGACCGGCGACCCCTGTTTCTCGCAATGATATTTTTCCGCAGACCTGTGGCACCTGTTTTTCACGACGATATTTTTTGCGCTGATATTTGGCGTTATTTCTTTCGATGTGTATTTTTATCGAACAGAGACACCTTTTAAACGTTTGCATAAGGTTTTTTAAAATAAAAGGTGCACCGTTGCGACAGCGCAATTCTCACTTTCGCGATGAAAGACAAGCTAAGCAGTTAGGCATTAAATGGAAAACTTGGATATTTGCAGGAGAAATCGAAAATTTTACAGCTTTTTACACATCCCTAAATATACATTTAAGCTTAGCAAATGGCTGTGCATTTGAACGATTACAGAATAGCGGGGTTAAACTTCTTCCGTAACAACATTTGGTTTCTAAAGCGCCCTGGAGTTTTTTAAAAACCATGATAGCATACATGCATTCCCTACCACTTTATGACGTCGTTCGGCGATGTAAATCGAAACTGAGGAGTCAATATTACATAGAGGGAGTTAATTAGGGATGTGCCAATACCAAAATTTTTGCCGACACCGATGCCGATTTTTATTTTGAAATGTTGCCGATGCCGAACTGACGCCGATGCTGATTCCAACCTTAGTACACCATGCTTAATTAAGCGACTATAATTTTATAAAAACGGTTTATTTCAATTAATTTTTTCAAACAAACGCAAGAGAGATAACAGTTTTCCTGACCGGACACACTGATATGCGCCCAGAAATGAAATTGATAGCATTCCAACTGACTGTGATGTGCAAAAAGTATCGGCAAAGAATCGGCAATTTTGTTGCAGTGCCGATGCCGATACTCACGAAAACGTCTGCCGATTTATCCCTAGAATTTAGTGACATTGACTAATAATACTGTTGGCATGATTTCTGTGGTTCTGTCATTGTTATACATATTAGTGTTTAGAAAAGAGATATCCGGTTCCCTCTCCCCAAAATATCGACATTCAATATAGTCGTTTCGTTTACCTTCCCAGATTTGGATAAAGAACATGATGAACAAAATGTGTTTCGTCATCAGACAACAGAACAGCCAGAAGTAGATTGTGTCATAAAATGTGTGATAAATGAATACCTAGGAGCTATGTGGTGCGAACACAAACACGTTTTGTGGGTAATTTGTATGTATTTGTCAAATTTATGCAATTATGCAGTGATCAGTTCGAAGTATTCATTACTTATATTATGTATTTCGTAATTATATATTTTCGTTTTTAGGCATTCGAATATGTGATGTACGGCAAAATATATCGAATGGAAGGTGATGAGTCGTATCATGAGTCAAACACACGATTATCAGCGTACGTGTCTTTCGGCGGTTTATTAATGCGACTTCAAGGCGATGCAAACAATTTGCATGGATTTGAAGTGGATAGTCCGTTGTATCTATTGATGAAACGGGTTCCGTATTAAACAATCAAGCTTAACAATCAGTGGCACTGTAAGGTTTGTGACTAGTTGAACACGGATTCGTACAATTGCGACAAATACGACATTGAATTGAGATGGCTGAGACCTGAAGATAGATAGCTTTTTCAGATTAGTTTTCAGTGGACTGCTTCGGAACATGATAATATTACGATGACTATGTTTTGGGACGTCTGACTTCTTGTAGTGGTTATTACGAAATTTTTCTGAGTAACCGTGTGTACATATAGAAAATTACTTGCTGAATACGAAATTTGGCGCGTATAGTTTGCTGTAACGTTTGTAAATTTTATTGTCTGAACGATGACCCAGAGTGTCGTTCCAATTGATTTGGCGGTCCGGGACCACTAAAAGTCTTGCTGGGTCCTAAAAATAATGAACCATTGACCAGCATGATGCCAATCGGTTCAGACTTGGTGCAGATTTTTCGGTCAGAGCTGTTCCATAAAGTTCTTCATTTAATTGTATCATGCTCACACTTTTGTAGGTACGTAATGCATGTAATGTATAAGTGTGCGTAATACTGGGACATTAAATTCTACTCCTAAAGTAATATTAAATTCTCATGATGTTTCTGATTCGTAATATGCGCAAACTTTTTGCGCTGCACCTGAGTAGAAGCAGGAAACATCCATGTTAATCGATATATTTATTCTTAGTTTATTTTTACAAATGCAAACGTAGAAATTTTACCCAGTCCTTTGGAAGAAGTGGACGCGGGAATAAGGTAAATGAATAGAGATGGGAATTGTGTACCATTTGGCTCGTTACAAAACATATGACTGAATATGTTCATGAAGTGAGCATTTCGTATATATAACAATGTTTTTGTAAGTAGGTTGTTTTTTTGTGGACTAGCCAATGTAACCGGCGTTGCCTGGGTTGAAAATTCAATGTAGTTAATAAGTTTTGGTAAAGCTGGCAACCTGTCGAATGATGGCTTTTATAGTGAAATGGACAATCCCTTTTTAGAGTTTGGCATCGGCGTAAGCGTATTATAGTATATATGCGTACATGACTGCACGACGAACGTCAAACAGCCTCAAAAGTGCCAGAAGTGAACACCATATGAGAAACATGAAGAGAGAAATTTTTCATGTCAATGTAACACTGAAATTCTTGTCGACCACAACAAAGCTTATTCCTTGCGGTTTGGATGTCGATTTTAGTGGAATATGTTTTTGCAATACTTACTTCTTAATTCTATGAATCCTTCTATGTTTACGTTATTTTTGTCAATAAAAGTGTGTAAAATACTGTGTATTATTGTGAGTAGACCAGATTTTGTAGTATAGGAAGATAATGCGAGTTTGTAATGTTTGCTTTTACAAAACTTTTTTATCCTGATATTCGTTTGCACTGTGCTGTTTAGTATCACTACAGTCTCTGATTTTAATTAATGTAGGCTTTTGACCCTATAACACCCCAATTTTATCCTTTTGTATTTTGCGTTGATACCAAACAGGTTGCAGTTTTAGTAAAGTTTAAAATTTTGACAATTTTGGCATCATCAAAGGTAAGTCAAATTGTAATGCTTTAGATCATTTGAAGGAATGCTTTGCTCACAATGCGTCTCAAAAACATTGAAACGAGTTATACCTAGCAAGCTTTATACCTATACATTTTGACGGTTGAAGTATAGTAAACAAAGTACAGCTCTAGATGTAAAAACACCAAAGCCCGAGCTGAAGCAAAATTAAAGTAAATTTTGGTGAATAATTCAAAAGTTCGTTTTTGGAAAAGTTTAATTGACAGGATTATTATATACAAATAAGCTCACTAAAAAGATATACATAATTTCAACTTCCGAAGTTGCCGGACGCCGCGGTGAAATAACTTAGAATTCGAAATATGTTTCAAAGCCAGTCTCCGTTACATCCTCGCCAAGTCATTCTTTTAAATGAACCTATTCCTATAAATATGGCAAACTGCGGCCCATGTAAGATTAAGGCGGGACGTTTTTCTGCGGGACCACAATCTAGAAAGCTTAAGCTTTAGGCTAATTTTTTGCATATGTTTAGGTATAAGCTCATTCTTACGCTTAGAGTTAAGAACATGCTTATATATACTAGTGTCAACTACCCTGTTCTATACATTGGCCCAAACTTCTAATTGCCATAGCGAAAAGTATTTAAAATACCACAAGCGCTGAAAAACGTGAAATCAAAATTTAAGAGTTTTGATAATTGTAGGCATCGTTCTATTTTGATTGTTCAGAGTCAGCCGCTGTTGCTTTGTTAACAGGATGCAACCTGCGGTCTGCCTCTATTTTGGGCAGAAAATTCAGTACAGGCTCTGGTACAATTTTTTAACTCTAAAATGGCGCTCGACTTGTCGCTGGTTTTGCTGAATAGTTTTATTAATATATATTGTGTGGGCCTCGCTTTTAAGGATTTCTAGAGCCGCCAGTGCTTTAAGTGCCGATATTTAATGAAGAGAAACTCAGAAACAAATCTTCAAAAGTGTTCATTGACTATTGCTAAAATTAGCGAAGTAGTCATCAGTCGAATATCTAATTTTCGTTTTACCTCCGGCTCAGAATTGTTCACCTCCGGTTTCGGTTTTTTACCTTCAGTTGCTCCCTGCTTGTGAAATCTTGGTTTGTTACGCGGTATCTTTCACATAGACTTGCAGTTGACCTTAAGTAAGTAAATTTATGTGTAGTGCCCTTAAGTGTATTTTAAACCTCTTCACTCTTGAATTTTTACTCTAAAGTAGCAGTTACGACGGTTGCCTAGTGGATACTTATGTTTTTAGTTAAGCTATCTATATAATGTTTAAATGCAACGATGCAGAAAAAGGTGAGTCATCGAGTTTAACTCACCCGATCGTCGATAGCGATAACCCTATTTGTGTTCACTTTCAACCACCTTTGAACTTTTCGCTGTGGTCTATTGATGACGTAATGAAGCTACGGCGAAAGTATCGTATAATTGCAACTGCAATTGGTACTCCATCGACGGAAATTTTTCAACTCCAACGCAACACGCTGCCAGCAATTTCATCGCCTGAAGCTGTGTACTGTTTGCTTAATTTGAAGCCGATTCCGGTGAAAATAGTTAAGCTGACGAGTCAAAATATTTTCCCACAGACTAGCTTTGTCGCCGATAAGTACTGTGAAGCGCAACAGGTGTCGGAAAGGCAACAGAGAAGGTATTGGGCGGATCGACGCGATATTGAGTTGCATGTGCGTGCCGAACGTATTGCAAAGGGTCGTGTTGCCAAAAAGCGCAAGTTAATGCAGTTTAATCAAGCTGACCATGATGAGGGAATACCCTGTAGTGATGGAGTGAAGGATTCGGAAGACGAAAAAACAGTGGCAGAATTTGCGGATGATTTAGAACTACGTGGATATGTCCTGAGGAATACAGATCAAGAACTAAATGTATCGGTACATAAAAGCTCATTTGGCTATTTGGGACACGACGATATGTCACAATCTCAGCAATGCCAAAGCGGAGCGTGTACTGTGCGTGGTTTGATAACCAGGAAGGACCTGAATAAAGATGTGGTGGGGACTGTTAAGGAAAGGAAATCAAAAGCAAAACTGCTTAAGGTTACTGATAAAGATCTGGAAGGGATAACAGTTACGATGGAAGAAATTCAAGCAGTGATTGATGAGTTCACTGATGTCGGCTGTGACAATGAACGAAACGAGTACAGTTATTTGACTCAAACTTTGCTGCGTCCATTGTTTTGTGAAGAACCCCTTTATGAACAAGTGGACCCAGTGGCTGTGATGAAATCGATTTTGTACAGTCAAAAGTTACGATGTAAAGTTTACGAAGACTTGTGGAAGCAAGGATACTATTTGACTTCGGGGTTAAAGTTTGGATGCGATTTTTTGGTGTATCCTGGCGATCCTACGGTATTTCACGCATCGTATATGATAGTATGCGTAGAAGATATAACTAAGCCGGCACCTTTGATCTCGTATGCCGCATGGCAACGTGTGTCGACTCAGGTGAATAAAACTGTCGTGTTTGCTTTCGCTGGAAATGATAGCCAACGCGAGATTAAATACATTTCATGTGTTTGGATGAAACAAGTTGAGTAGTTTCATACTCAATATGATAGGTATTGACGTCCAGATTCGCAGTTAGGTATAATTTTACCTAATCTTGTAATTGTTTAGTTGTAATTTGGTAAAGATTTGGTTAATTTGAATTGTATTGATCAGTAGTGTGCTCAATTTTGTGCAGCACCTCTCCTATTTGCAATATATCAGAGTGTAAATTGCAAGGAGTTAATTAATCAACTCAGACGGAAAGTTAGTTATTTCTGAGTTAATAACAGTAAACTTTAACTCACGTTGAGTTGACTTGATTCTCGCTGTGAGTTGAGCTGACTCCGGGTGAGTTTCTTAACTAAATCAGAATGAGTTGAATTAACTCAGAATTGTGAGTTTTGATAGTCCTAACTCAGACTGAGTGATTTAACTCATTCTGAGTTAAAATCAACTCACTGGAATTTACAGTGCAGCTGTTTAAGAGCTTGCGCGCTTCCTGGAATGATCTGGAGGTAGTGATTGTGTCAACTTTCAGGTTAGCTTATTCGACCATTTGTGCTTCGAAAATTGCCGAACATTTGCAAACAGGTATAAGTTTTGTAAAAATGTGAAAAATTTGACAAACTGTATGGTCAACACCTCCGACAGCAGAGTCGGAGAACGAGGTGGATTTTCAGCTAGCGCCAGGGCCAAACCGCCTTTGTACCCTGTTACTTACGCATATATCTCAAGCATGTAGGTTTTGTATTAGATAATTACGATCTCACGTCTGTCTGAATGATTGAATATATAAGATTTTGATTAATCATTTAAATCTATTTGACAGCAAACCTTGGTGTGTCCCGCATCAAATTAAATTGGAACGGCCCTAATTAAACATTAAATTAGAAATGAATATATTTTGATTCTGCAGTGTCAGTTTACAGAGTTAGTAAACTATTGTTCGAATGCGTGTTTGCTTCATTGAGCATGTCATGTTTTAATTTATGCTTGTCGTTGCCAAAATGCTTGCCGATACCGAAGTCGTATTTCAAGAGGTAAACCTATCGAGACAAAATGAGTCGTCCACAATATTGTGCGAAGACGTTGTGGAATTTTTCATCGACCATAGACGGTTGCCATTTATCCTACTTACAATGAACGGCACCATGTGCTGCTATATTTTAAAATTTGTGTTGATTTTAAATTTCGAAAGACAATTACATTTCACAGATTTGGGATGACGCATTCTTGAGACATTCATAACGGTACTTGCTCTCCGTGGTAGTAACATATAACGGTATCTGTCAACGCTCGAAGAGTATAAATCGGAGCAATTGTCAGCGGGTTTGCTAGCTTATATGAGGGCTGTTTTCACGAAGAGCTTAGACGCTTGCCCTATGAAATACAACTGAGGTATAGTTGTCAATGAACATTTGGGAATTTAAATTTTTAAATATATGAAAATATTTTTGTACATTCACTCACTTTTAAATGTAAAAGTACACTTTGAATGCGTTGTGGTGTACTGATCTACGGTTGCAATATTTTGCAGCAAGGGATCCGTCTAAGCTATTGCATTTCGCTAACTTGCAATTTAACAGCAAATACAGTTGTGTTAAAAATTTTGTTAGGGCAGTTGTAGTCGCTAAAGCTAAGGGCGTATACTTTTTACGGCAGTCGGCCGCGGCTGATGAAAAACTCCACAACGCGTACGCGCGATATTGTGGACGACACATAAACAGGAAACTGCACACTCTTGAATTGCCGGAGGTTTCAGTAATTTCGGTAGTGAAATTTGTCGTACTTTTGTATATATACAATACGCAAGTTGTGCCTTTCAATAAGTGTATTTGTAACTGTCAATTTTAATAGTTTAAATTGCCGAGATCCTGCAAAACGCATCTAGTACAATTTTTTGATTGCAGTTTGCAAAGTATTGCTAAAATAAGCAAATTTAACATCTTTTTGCTTTACCCAATTTTGTTTCTTTGTTGATTTCCGGTTCTCTCTTGTTTCACGTTTAGTTGCACCCTCTAGTGAATACAGATTCTGTACGTATACGTGGTTGAAATTTATGACCCTTCGTGTAAAGTATATTTTTATTTGCACAGTTGCGGAAATTCAAACGTACTGCTCGGTGGATGCCCGCGAATTTTTAAGAAATATATTGCCGATATGTTTTAATTAGTAATCTAATTAAAACATGCGTGGCGTGTTGCTTTGATTGCCTTTCGACAGTATCAGTAACTAGTTCAATTTTATATTCTGGGTATGAACAGAGTTCGGTCGTTGAATCGGCATTTTCACAATTTAACAAAAAATTCGACTATTTACGCACTGGCATCTGGTTCCGGACGCGCTGGAGTAGCTGTCATTCGAGTATCAGGTTTGTGGCAATCGCTTTATGCTGATACAGGCTTTGAAGGATTACTGTTTAACTGTTAATTCCTCTGCGACGCACTGCTGAGGGTATTTACCCTTCACAACTATCCATAGGTTTATAATACCCGTATACTTGAGTTGTTCGTTTGTCGTTCAGTGTTGTAGTCGTAGAGAGCAGTAAAGCTACATACTGTAGTGACCCGAATACGAGACGTAATAAGAGGGGCTCCATTTTGAGTCCCAATCAATAGGAGTCCGTATTCCTAAAATCGGATAGAGTCCACAAATGTCAATAATCCCTAATTGTAGCACATAAATGACTCCAAGACCAAATAAAGTTGAGTTCGAAACTTTAAAGCGTACTCAACTTTTGAAAGTAACATTCCAAAGTATAACCTTGCATTATCGTTCAAGCTTTTGATTCACGGCAAAAAACTTAATCCAACGGATAGTTGCAGTACCGGTTATATATCAGTCACGAAGGGTGGCTGAGGGCGGGTTGAAATTAAATAACAGGCAGTAACCGAATGGATAGTTGCAGTACCGGTTATATATCAGTCACGAAGGGTGGCTGAGGGCGGGTTGAAATTAAATAACAGGCAGTAACCGAATAACAGGGGGTATATACCCTCAGGAGAGCTCAAATAAAGATCAGTTCCCTCTCTTATTCCTTTCACTACAGTACTTGATTTGGTTGCTAATTAGCTATCACACCTATAGGCAGATTACAACATAAGAAAGAAACTGCAATTGATATTACAGTGGCTAGTTTTATTTGAAATATTGAAAATCTGGAAACTGTTTTAGAGTTTGACTGCAACCATGCATTACGCTCATGAAATGTGATATGATTAAATTTTTATAATTACGGCTTACACTAAAAAGGTTTGCACTAAAATCTACTCGCAGGTTGTCCTTATTCACAACGTAATGTTCAGGACCAAGAGTGAAAGAAACCGTTCAACGGTTGACAAGGCGGCGAATGCTTGGCGAACCTAGAAAGTTACTGACCACTCGATTTTACTGTCCAAAAGAAAATGTTATGCTTGACAAAGGAATGTTGGTTTGGTTCGAGGGTAAGTCAAAATGTGCTTACTCTACTAATTTTACTTCAAGCAATTGACCCATGTTAGTTTAATTCTTGGAGCGTTTTTATTCCATTAGATGTCATGAAGCACTGTTGGTAGGAAGCGGTGAAGGATGTAGAATTCTTAAAATAAAACTAAAACCCTTATATATTCAACCTGTCGCTGTTACATATATAATCATGGCTGTGCTCAGTTTGCGGACATATTTATTGTTAAACGATTTTCGGACCAAAAAGTTTTACTGGCGAAGATGTCGCAGAATTTCATTTGCATGGAAGTACAAGTGTTGTTGCCGACGTATGCAAATCGCTCTCCTACGTTCCGGATGTTGTGCCAGCAGAACCGGGCGAGTTTACTCGGAGGTAAGATTTTTTAAACTGCTATGCTTATAGTCACTGGTGGATCCAAGAAGGCAGCCAGGTCTAGGCCCACAAAATTGATCAAACGCAAGATTTTGTATTGAATTTTACCACTGGTATGACATTCAGTCACGGACAGAATTAAGTGGGCAGAAACCGCGATTGCGTCCACTGCGGTTGCGATTGCGGTTTTGTAGCCTCGTCTGAGTGTTTCAGCGATCGCGTCTCAAACGCGATTTGAGACGCCATCATAGACGCGATTTTAATTGCGTCGGCAGTCGCGGTTTGAACCCCGGTCGCAGTCGCGGTTTGAGACGCGATCGTAGACGCGATTTTAATTGCGTTCGCAGTCACTGTTCCAACCGCTGTCGCAGTTGTGGTTTGAACCGCGGTCGCAGTTACGGTTTGAACCGCGGTCGCAGTTGCGGTTTGAACCGCAGTCCCGCCCAAACACTTGTGGTCGCGTTTACCTGGTATTCTATCGTTAACCACATATGTAAATTAGTTTTGAGCACATGTATAGAGTATCAAGTATGCATGGGCGTACGTTAAGCATTTGCGTATTGATATATGTATTACGTAGACTAGTTGTACGGCAACAAACGTGGTTTTGTTAGTAGATTTTAATTCAAAGTGAGTTATTTTGTCTCAGAGCTCTGAGTTGTGAAAGACCGAATTCGGGGTGAATTTATTAACTCATGAGTCAGTCAATTCAGTTTGAATTGAATTTTTAATTAACAGTGAGTTAATAAAACTCCTTATGCGTTTATAGCCGGAGCATTTTGATTAATATGTTAATTCGGACTGCGTTAATTGTTCATTTCTCATAAAGCTTGGTAAATGATATTTATGTCCTGAAACCTTAAATATGACACATCAGAATAAGTTCACTATACAAACCATGTTGAGTTGATCGTAAGCCCGCATTCTCAAATTAATGTAGCACCTATATTATTACATAGTTGATGATAGGTGTCGTAAATTTCGAACCTGGGAATGGTGAGGGTTGAAATTAAGAGCACATTTATTGCATTCGATTTAATTTACTTATGTGCCAAGTTTTGAGATCTGCAATTGCAGTACTTTAATTTGAAAACCTATCACAATCTAGTGATAGATGCTATGTGCAATTGAGAATACGGGCTTCTGATACAGCATTCTGAGTTAATATTAATTAATTCAGGTGAGTTAAATGTAACTCAGTCCTGAGTTAAAGCTAAATAGATTACTTTAAGTTCTGCAACGCAACCCTTATCGTTCTGTGATTATACGATGATTTCATGTTTGTAAAGTGCTGCCGTAATTGTAGAATGTTTGGTCGTCATCATAGTTACATAGCAAAGAATGCTAACAGACACATTGCTAAACGTGTGCATTGGCATTTATATATTGCCAAACTGGCACGTGTTTACAATGCACACATCAGGCGAATGCTGAGCAATCAAAGCATTTTTCACTTTCTGATGCCTTTCGAGCTAATAGCATAAAACATTACTATTTCATCTAGAACAGCTGGCGACTGTTTCAATAATATACTAAATCCTATCCTAACTTTACATGACCTAGAAACAAATTATGCACTGCAATTAGGGTATCGACACACATATACAGGCTGTAATTTTGCGGGGATATACTATAGAATACAACCGGAAATGAAAAATACCGGAACCGAGGGTGAAGTGCAATAATAGGTGAAATGTAAACCCAGCCTTGGCGTAGCCAGGATTTCAGTACGGATAAGTATACATTCATCGTATAAAAATTTTGTTGACCTTTTATATCTAAAAGCTTATTCAAAAGCCTTCTAAAACGGTTTTTCTTGTACCTGAAGAAATTTTAGGCGGAAAAATATCACTTCATTTCTTCCCGTTATGCACGTCCATCGTGCTCGGAATCGGAACTCGTTATGAATCGTGATTCTAGTTAGAATCGGAATTCTGGTTACATCCTGCTGCAAACACTAGTTAGTATGCTGCATTATGTATGTACTAATTAAAAAGAGTAAATTCTAAGTAGGTACAAAACTATAAGGGAAGAGACAAAACCAAAAACCGCAACTGTCGTGATAAAGTTTGTAAACATCCAGAATCATTGAAGTGTTTAATATAGGCGAAATCTCGCGCTGCATACAGTTCAAGTTTATATGACACAGATAAGGGAAATGGGTATCGGTACACATGTGCTTACTTCTGTATGCACGGATTATGCTCGTGGCACTATTTTGAGGTTGCCCAGGAGGGGTTCAGCTTCTGCAATGTTTTTGTCCCTTTTATGTGGTCGCTTTAGCTTCGTTCGTGTATAAAGAACCATAAATATGCGTATCACTCCTCAAAAATGTTTAGCGCGCGTCCCATCATCTTCCAGACTACAATAAAATAATTATTACTAGAACTGTTTTTGTTAATAACTAAGATTTACGCGTTGCTGCTGACCTTTTCATTTTATACTAGGCAAAAGTGCCCCTAGAAGGGACAGATTGTGATATGTTTCGCTTGAAGCATGTAAAAGAGGTTAAACAAGGGTTAGTTAGACTATAGATCAGTAGGTAATGTTTATAATATTAACTCCATAACTTCTGTGAAAATAGTTTTCATCTATATCTTTGACGGCTGTCTTTCAGTGTTAACACGCTTGCGGTCAGTGAAACAAGAAACATATGGGCCCAGCGGACATCACCTATCAGCTTAATTTTAGCGTTTGTTAGGTTTTACAATGTTCAGTTTATAAGTGATCTAATCTAGCATTCTTCATTGGAAGAGGATATTTTTTGAGTTTTAAAATATTATGTTTCTAAAACTTGATTAGTAAATATTTCAATATTGCAAGATTACAATTGCGTCTATTGATTATCGAATAAAAAATGTCACGCATACGTGCTCGACTATTTTAGCTATCTTTACCATGACAATTTGATGATGTGAAGTCGAGAAACTTTTCCAAATTGTGTTCTGTGCCGTGGCATATTTAAGCTATTCATCTATAAAATACAATTCAAACGTTGCTAAATATTTCAAAGAACATGTTCTGGCGGCGCTCAATTGAGATAACTTTTAAAAAGTAACTGACTGTTGTACGAAAGGCATGTTGAGAGTTGTACTTTAGAACGCCTTGAAAACCCATAGTGTCAATTTATAGCTTAACAGATGAAAGTTCGTTGGGCCCATATGTTTCTTGTTTCATTGACCGCAAGCATGTTAACACTGAAAGACAGCCGTCAAAGATACAGATGACAACTATGTTCATAGAAGTTATGGAGATAATATTATAAATATTACCTACTGATCTATGGTCTAACTAACCCTTGTTTAAACTCTTTTACATGCTTCAAGCGAAACATATCACAATCTGTCCCTTCTAGGGGCACTTTTACCTAGTTTCTTTCTTTTACATGGGATACGGTGAGGTTTTATGCTAAGACTGCTCCTAAGCGTACGTCTAAGCCTAAACAAAATATAAGTCTAAAGCGTGCACTTGCTCCTTTGCAATCCACCAAAAAGCAGCCTTTTCTAAGCTATAATGCATGGGAGGTTATTACAAAATATTACTGTCTTAGTTAGCAATTTCAGTAGAACAAACATCGCAGGGACACGTAATCTATTGCACGGTGTCATTAGCATCACACAATAATATCGACTAGCTATGGTAATTACATATTTGTAATACAATTCTTTCGAAAAATTACAAAAATCAAACTTTTAATAACAACTTAAATGAAACGTTTAGCTGTCCAATTTGTGTATGGTGTCGAAGCGGCTAATTAGGATATTCTATACGTAAGTTACCTCATTCCAGCTCTGCTTTCCAGCAGAGAGCATTCTGCAAAACTTTCAAAAAGCGTGCATTCTCGATGCTTGAAACATATATTGAAAACACTAACGTGTTTCAATGATTTTTCTCTGCTAGGCGCCCAAGACTAGTTTTTTATTGCAACGATTACTTATTTGTGGCGCGCGAAATTAATTGTCTTGCGACACTGGATTAAATTAGGAGCTTTGTTGTGTATACGGGTTTTTAAATGTAGTATAAAATAGGGAGACTTGCTAAATTGGCAAATCAGTGTTTGATTGCGGGCGGCTATAATCTTTCAGAATGTTTTGCGAGTGTAGCGAGCAAGTACATAACCGGAATTACATTTTACCGGAACCGGAATTCGAAAAAGTCATGGTTTATATACTATAATAATAAAACATATTTTTGTTTTACCATCATTTTTAGTACACTGGAATTTTTATTCCGATAAAATTTACCGTAACGGTAAGGTGGAAATATTGCGGAACCGGAATTAAGGTTGCATCCTGACTGCAATTGTTCGAAGTGAAATAAAAATTACGAAGTTCATTCAATATCTTAAAAATTTCGACGAATCTGCTATTTTTTCTTTAAAATTTCAGAAAGCCCGGTGAACATTTGCACGCCTCTATGGTTTTGGCAGAAACATGAAACAACGTTGTTGCTGGCTCGTTTCATTAACCAATATTGGTGTAAATGTAGGTACTACATCATCTACTTCTCTCATCAGTCTGGTAAGATCACTTTCTTCTTCAATTTCACTTACTTCCAACTTGTACACGGCTATGTTGACTTGAAACATATCCTCAAGCTCGTTTAACTCGTCCAGGTCCACACCTTGGAAATTAATGATTGAGCTTGCATTAAAAAACTGATCGCAAAGATGAGTTCCCAGCTGCACTTGATTTGTGGTTTTAAAGCCTTAATGCAAGGCTAAGCAAAGGAAAAACACTTTGCATCGATATATGGACGACTGTAATGATCTTTTTCGAGGGAGATGATAGCCTTGTTGTTCTTAATATAGCTTGGGAGTACAGGCGGTCTTCCTATAAGTGGATGTGGAACAAGTTTGTTGATCACCACTGTCAAGTTTGTAATTCGATCCACGACGAACTTTGTATTTGGTCGTTGTTGACGGGCCCATTCTAATATATCCCAATACCTGGCGATACATTGATGTTCTACCAGATATTATAAAGTCGCTTAATGCTCGCAAAGTGCGAACCACAGGATTTAAGCCAATAGATATTGCTAGACAAAACGAACATGTTGTACGTAACAAATTACACCCCCGCACCTTTTCTCGGCACCCAAAAAACTATAAGTTCAATGTATGAGACAGAGTAAAACTATTGAAACGACCTTTTCCGTTCACAAAATCATTTTATTCAAACTGGACAGAAGAATTTTTAGTTGACCACCAAATCCCATCTTTCCCACCAACTTATCGCATTAAATCTATTACGGTTCAGGCTATACTTGGCATATTCTACGAGTAAGAAATGCAAAGTTATACGAAAAGAAGAAATTTACGAAATTGGAAAAATTATTAAACGTCGCAAAACTAAAACAGGTGCAAGTGAGTTTTTAATTTAGTGGAAAGGTTATCCCACAGATCAATCCAGTTGGGTTAACGGATAAGATATAAACAAGCTTTAATCGTTGTTTATAATATGTACTGGAAAGTGGTAAACACAAATATTTGTGGACTATACTTGGCATACTCTACGAGTAAGAAATGCAAAGTTATACGAAAAGAAGAAATTTGCGAAATTGAAAAAATTATTAAACGTCGCAAAACTAAAACAGATGCAACTGAGTTTTTTTATTAAGTGGAAAGGTTATCCCACAGATCAATCCAGTTGGGTTAACGGATAAGATATAAACAAGATTTAATCGTTGTTTATAATATGTACTGGAAAGTGGTAAACACAAATATTTGTGGACTATACTTGGCATACTCTACGAGTAAGAAATGCAAAGTTATACGAAAAGAAGAAATTTACGAAATTGGAAAAATTATTAAACGTCGCAAAACTAAAACAGGTGCAAGTGAGTTTTTAATTAAGTGGAAAGGTTATCCCACAGATCAATCCAGTTGGGTTAACGGATAAGATATAAACAAGCTTTAATCGTTGTTTATAATATGTACTGGAAAGTGGTAAACACAAATATTTGTGGACTATACTTGGCATACTCTACGAGTAAGAAATGCAAAGTTATACGAAAAGAAGAAATTTGCGAAATTGAAAAAATTATTAAACGTCGCAAAACTAAAACAGATGCAACTGAGTTTTTTTATTAAGTGGAAAGGTTATCCCACAGATCAATGCAGTTGGGTTAACGAAAAAGATATAAACAAGCTTTAATCGTTGTTTATAATATGTACTGGAAAGTGGTAAACACAACTATTTGTGGAACATTTGAGAAATGTATAAATTTGTATGATTTGGCTTTGCAGTTAAATGTGCAATATAATCCTCGTAAATTTAGTGGTTTAGTGTGGCACCCAGAAACAGGCGGTTGTTGTTTGATTTTTGGTTAGGAAAAATTTACCATTGTTGGCCTTTATAATCCCCAGTTGCAAAATTAATTGTTGCGGAAATCAAAACGCTAATCGGTGATTGTTCTCACACGTATTCCATGAAAAATTACGTGGTTTCCTTAGATACTAATCATAATTCAAATCTTCACAAGCTATGTAGTGTATTATATGCAGAACGATATGATGTGGTATTTGATCCTCACGATTTGATGCCTCCACTAATGTTAAGGTTAGACCGGGCAACAGTATTCATACACCACACCGGAAAAGTTATCGTTACTGGAATTAAAAAGTACAAATATATCGAACCTCATGTACACCGCATCTATAACATTATTGCACCACACCATGTATGTAGTAATCGATAGAGTTAATCCGGGTTTTTCATATATAGTTGCACATCTACCACAACCGCTAGATTTGTCAAAAGCAGAAATAGCAGTAGTTCAGTGTAGTTTACCCCCAAAGTACTGTTTTTACAAACAGATTGTATTGAACCTAGTATCGATAACGACGGAAGCATGCGTTTTTACACTCAAAAACAAAGTTTAGTCCTACTCCGCTTTATCATAAGCTAAGGTACAATAAGCTCGACACTATTCTAATAGATACAGGAGTAACATTTCAGAAACAGATAAAATTTTAGTTGTTCTTCATATAAATTATTAAAAAGACAAAATCACCATAGCTTATTATATTCGAAATGGATCAGGCTCTTATCCGACTACTAGCAGGCAGCTGTAGGCATTCAGTTCCGCTAAAAATAAGTAAGGTGAAGGTGCGCTGTAAAACTATTAAAAAGGCACGTAAAACCAACAAGAACAAAATAAGCAGGCAAAAAACTAGCAACAAGAGTAAGAACAGAAGGGTCAAAAAATTATATTAATCATGTCTCTTCATCCTCAACCAAAATGCAGTGTTTCGGGGTTAGATTTTACTAGTCAGCCACCAATACAAGATGAAATTAATAGCGTTCAAGTTGTTGAAAGTGCTTGTTTTACGGGTTTACCATCAGATGATTACCTTACACCCCTAGAATTTATATTTGGAGGTTCATCGGATTATATTGGTGTTGACTCAATTATGTTACATTTACAAGTTGAAATAATAAAGAACGACAATACTTCTTCCCAAGAAAAACTGGATTCCCCACCAGTACCAACACCTAGCAAATCATCATCTAAAAAGAGACCTGCAAGGCAACCAGGGTTAGTAAACGTAGACGGGCCAGTAAGTCTTTTTCTATATTCGTTGTTTGACAGAGTTGAACTTAAAATTGCAGGCAAAACAGTGTCACTTGAGCAGTCAAATTACCAGTACATAATGTATACCATTTTTCACTTATACTTTCCCGCAACCGTGCAAAACACTCTTCTTCAACCATCAATGTATGAACCCGATCAACCGTATAGCTTTGACAGTGAACCAGACGCAGTTGCTCCAAGAACCTCAATGCTAGATACAAATAAAGGCGAAATATACGGAAGAGTTTTCACAGATTTTCTTAACACAGGAGATTTTTACTGGGTAATGTACCGTTAAGCTTAATTTTTCATCGAGCTAAACCCAACTTTTGCATTATGGGAAATTCAAAGAAAACTTATAACGTTAAGATTAAAACCGCAAAACTTTATACACCGTACGTAACCTTAACTACCACAAGCATATCAAAGTATCACAAAATTTTGGCTTCGTCGGGTTTTAAATATCCAGTAGTACGCCACAACATTTGCATCAAACCGCTGGGAGTGGGAGATATGAATGTTTCTTGGTCATTTATTAGTAATGGTAAGATACCAAGAAAGATAGTATTAATGCAAGTACGCGCATCAGCTTATAACGGACAAATTGACAAAAACTCATATAATTTTGAAGATTTTTGGTTACAAAGTTTACAGGTGTTTGTTAACAAAAAGTCTTTTCCAAGTAGTGTACCGCTAACTTTTGAACGATTCGGAGATATATATCGCACGTATTTAAATTTCTTTAAGGCTACAGATTACGTTAATTTAGAACCAGGCTTTGATGCGTTTGGCTATGGGGCAGGGTATTTTATGATACCAATAAGTTTAACGAGAGACGGATCAACAAATTGCTGCTACCATTCCAACCCAGAACATGGAAACCTTGATATAGAGTTAGTTTACACGAAACCATTAACAGAACCTATAATGTTACTACTTTTATCAGAGTGCGATAGTGATTTATCTATGAATGGAAATGGAGAGTTCAGTTGGCAGCAGTAACGTAGATACCACGTTAGACACACCAATATTACTAGCGCAACCGTATAACGCCATTGTTGCTGGCTCTACTCAGTCTGTTAAATCACATTTTGTACGTAAACTGTTGGAATATTGTGAATCAGTTCATACAACACCATTTAAACGCGTATATTATTGCTATGGCATGCCCGAGGAAGAGTTATTTAGCATAAGCCCAACTACCGTTCAACTAATACCAAACTTTCCTGATTTTATTTGTGATGAAACAGATAATCCAGTTCACACGCTTATAATCCTTGACGATTTTATGGATAAATTAATAGGAGACAAAAGATTAATCTCTCTATTCACCAAAATGAGACATCGGTTAGTATCGGTAATTTTTATTGTTCAGAATTTATATTTTTGCCCGAAAGTTGGTTCAAGTATCCGCAGAAACACTGATTATTACTTTCTTTTCGAAAATATGGGAGACCAGGCAATGATATCTATTCTTAGTAGCAGAATTTTTCCAGGTAAAAAGAATTATTTATTTGGAGCACATAAAAAATCATTAAAAAGGCAATACGGTTACCTTATGGTTTATCTCAAACCTAATATTTCCCCAGATTTTGTGCTTTCAGAAGGGATATTACCGTACGAACAATATTATGTTTATTTTTGATTGTTTTCGCTAATGCATTATGTATTTTTTACAATGTAAGATGAGTAGTGCGTTAAAAGAAAATTTATCAACTCTCCAATACTTAGAAACAGCACCAAAAGCGTATGTAAAACAGATTCTCTCGAAACACACAAATAGTTTGGTACACCCATTATCAGAAATTTGTAGAAACCTAGAAGTAGGAAATATAAAACTTAAACCAAAACAAAAATTGTGGGTTAAAACGCAAATTCGAAAAATTTCAGCATTAGGGTCTAAACGAATACCAATAGCTCGTAAAAATTAATATTAAAAAGTGTAAGTCATGATATAGTTCCTAAGCTGTTAACCTTAGCTAAGAATACATTACAATTTATATTTGACTATAAATATGGTGAAGGAAATATTTTATGAATGATGTATATAACATGTCTAGTGATCCTGAAAAATACGCATTAGTTGCAGAATAGTTATTTGAAAAGTTAAAAGCATCGCGCTCAAAACCGTTGCAACAACAACAACAACAACCAACACCAAGCAATAACTCAATCCAGATTGTCAATCGCGCTACAGCGACAACGCTATTTACCCAGACGGCGCATGGGATCACAGAAATGGATCAAAGCAACACAGTCGAAAGCAACGTTGGAACTTTTAATCCCGTAGAACATAAACGAATCATTAGTGGACACGGTGGTAACAAGCGTGTGTTATTTTTTACAGGATGGTCTCCACTATCAAACTTTCACGTTGCTAATTTCAAAGTTAAAGGCATTGGTTATCACAGCGCTGAACAGTACTATCAAGCAAAGAAGGCATATCATTTCAGTGACCACAACATATACTATCGTATTCTACAGTGTTGGTCTCCATCTCGAGCAAAAGAACTCTCTCAGGAAATTGACGGATATGATCCAGTTGAATGGGACAAACACCAGGACAATGTAATGCTAGAAACCTTACGAGCAAAATTCAACGGAAACGCGTTACTCAAACGACAGCTCACTGAAACGGGTGACATGGAATTTCTATTCGCCACGCAACACGACCATTATCTCGGTACAGGTCTATCGCCATATGGTCCAAGCTATAAACAAAATAAGAATTCCCCGGTAAGAATGTACTTGGAAAGTTGCTTATAATTGTTAGAAGCGAACTGAAATAAGTGTTTTAATGTCTGTTCCTTGTACGTATGCATTGTGCTATATGTTTCATTTTTAAAATAAAGGAAAAAACTATCTGCGCTTCTGTCTGAAGCAAATACATTTAACGCTACACCTTAATGCATGATTTTTTGATATGTTTCAGCTCTATATATTTATACTTTAAACAAAATATACTTTTAACTTACGTAATCAATGGAAATCTTGTATATTTACGATGGCGAAATATATTAATGCAATTAAACTTCTCGAATCTAATCAACAACTCAACGTACGTGCCATAGTTTATGCCATACTCCAACAAATGTCCTCGGATACGGCTCAAAATTTGTAGTGTTCAGTATTTGGTGACTTGCAAAAGAGATTTTACGCTTGGCTTATGCAACAATCCGATGATGTATTTCAAGATTTCGTAATAGCACTTTACACTGAAGGCCAGCTAACGTTGTACCATGCGTTTGTGGAAGTATGCAAGCAGTTTAATTATCGCGTTGAAGAACCTAAAGCAGCGTATCGAGTTGATTATGTTCAGAACTACTTAAGTAGTGTAAAAAGGCCGGTTTTGCCCCCTCCTTCTCCTCCCTCCTCCCTAAAGCGGAGGAGGAGGAGGAGGGAGAAGGGGGATTTGCGCAGACCTATTGGCGTTTCAATGGCAAATTCTTCTTGCAGACATTTTATTGCTTTACCTCTGCTAACAATCTCCAGGGTAGTCTGTGTACTACCGTTTTGAACATTCAATGAATACAGTGACGAACCGAGAAATTTGAATTGGTAGTTGGCAAACCGATCATGGTTCTCCAATACGGCGGTATCTTCACCTGATTGGTTTACTATAGATTGAAAAAGGTCGCAAGCCTTCCTATATTATTGGCATACTTCTGTATTAATGCAAAAGTGTTACCATGAATTTGCAAGAGTTGTTGCGTTCAATAAAAGCAAAGTATATATTCTATTGTATTATATATGTAATGTACATGCATATATAAGTAAAAATCGCACGAAAAACGTAGTTTGCACTGCATGCGCTATTTGCGTTGAAAACTGCACAATGTTTAGTTACAAACACACTTTCAAGGCTAAATGAGGTTAAGAAAATATACGGGGCGGGTATTGCAATGCAATTGTCGATGAAAACACCGTAGTATGACAGGGTACAACCGGAGATAGCAAAAATCTAAGCCGGACCTGGTAGTCAACAAATTTGTGTCGTAGCCGGAAACGCAGCTGGGGTTGAAGTAGAATTTGGTAAGAAAAATGTTGATAAATTTGCCAACATTAATGAAAAACTACAATTATCGACAGCTTAGATTTAATTCCCCGGTATTTGCGCAGACCTCTTGCTCCTCCTCAGAAGAGAAACTGTAACTTTTGGGCTATAAAATGCTTAGCCTAAAAATTCAGCATTTTTCTCGCATATGATTTGCTCTACTCCTGTACTAATTTTCAGTTTAACAACTGCAATAGTTAGTTAGTTTCAAAACATCGTACCAACTGATAAATAGTTGCTATATGCACTTGGGAATTTGGATGAACAGAATTTACAGATGAACAACTGCAGCTGTTTGCTTGTTTCAAATATTATTACTATGTGACGATAGGTGATACGCACAGTTGAGAATGCAGGCTAAGGACTCGAGGGTGTTTGGAGTTTGTATTCACCGTCGCTCGTTTTATGGTTAAATATTCAGTTTACAAATTACATTTAATCATGCACTGGCCAGTAATCAGAGGGGGCCAGGGGGCAACCCCCATGGAATAATTTTGTCCCTTAAAAAGTTTTCAATCTTGTTTGTATGCCGTCGAAGACTCTTTCATGCCGCCTGAAAAATGTTTCGCCTCCATGGCAATGTGAGCTGGCTACGAGCCTGATTTTTTAATTTTGTTAACTTAATATGAGGCTGTGCGTTATATTTGCGAAAAAATGTGCATGTAACGTTTAACATATTGAACAATAACATTGCAGTATCGCAGTATTTGTCAACAGCATAGCGTTTTTCATCTTTGAAAAATTCTTGTAGTTATTTATACAACAACGTTAAGTAGTAAAGTGCTTATATATTATTTAGTTTCTTATCTATTATGAATTATAACGCTCTTGAGGTGGACTGAGAAGTAAAAAATTTCGAAAATGTAAACGGGTTCTTTTTGATTTGCTTTCAGGCCGATACATTAGCGGATTCGGGGGCAGGGTGTACGTCCACCGTCAGAAAATTTTTTGTAATAAAATGGTCAGGTGCCTTACACTTCTTGTCCTGTAGAACACGCACAATATGGCTTATGTCTTAATACATACAATCTGACTTCTATAATCATGCATACATACATACATACATTCATAAACATAGAAATATACATATACAGATATTTATGATGTTTCATATCAGCCCCGTAGCTAGCTCACCTCACTAGAGTAGGGGGTTAAAAATTTCCAAGACGGGCATATAAGGGTTTCGATTACTCAGAAACAAGTGAAAAAGCGGCAAAAAATAAAAAACTATGTATTACGTATTATTTTATTACGTATTTTTCAGCTTTACACGAGCCGTGCACGCCTGGTAACTTCGCCACACGCAGGCAGCCCCTGGTGATGTGGGAGATGATCGACATCGTCAGTTACCAGGCGGGGTGCCAGATCCCTTCGCGGTCGGCCGTTTGCGTTAGGCTCACACACGAGTGTCCCCTCCCTGGGTATTTTGCTTGTTGACCAAACCACTGACATTTTAAGCCTGCCCTGCCGTGTCGTGTTTGGGGCGATACGTTCGATCCACCTAACCCACGGTAAAGATGCTTGAAGTCAGTGGCACCCAAACAAGCAACCGTATGAATTCAAATTTTTAAAAAACAATTTACGATTAATCTGGGGTAGCTTAGGCTTTAGCTTCTCATTATAGTATGTATACACACGACATATTACGTACGTAAAACCTTATAATTTTAATCAATCCTACTAAAAGCTGTATATAGCCAGTTTCTTGCTATGCTTAAAAATCAACTTAGTTAAATTTTAAAAGAATCGTAATTGCGGTCATTTTACTTGTTAGGTTGTGCCTGTTAAAATTTAATACACCTTGTGGTTTTTAAATAAGAAAATTCTAACTTCAACAAATTGATCATATACAGCTTTACCTTGGATTGATCAAAATTATTTACCTTTACATGTGTAAAATCAAATTGTATAAAATACAATACATAAGCCATGGTCTAAGCACAACCCGAAATCGAAACTTTTAAAGAAAACATTAAGCCTCAGATTTATTATACATAACTTCAGAGAAGGTATCCAGCTAGTGTAAGTAAATTTCAAAGTCGTTAAATTTGGTCAATGTTACTTTAGACTGATAAATGTAGATTAACCGTATGCCACTGCTTTATAGTAAACTCAGATTTTACATTAGGTTTTGCTTCGACTTACGCTTAAGCATACGGTTAATCTACATTTATCAGTCTAAAGTAACATTGACCAAGTTTGCAATGGTCCACGGGGGATAATCTTCAACCCAACACTTTCGTGTCAGGTAGCCCCATCGCCGTAGCGACCACCCCTGGTAGCTGTGCAAACAGCCGCAGGTTTTTCTTTATTTTCATTTTTAATTTGCATTTTTTTCATTTTGATTTTTTCATTTTTTTCGTTTCTTTTCTATTTTCATTTTTTGCGTTTCTGTTCTTTTTTATTTTTTTCATTATTCGTCTTTTTTATTATTTTTTCTTTTTTTCTTGATTTTTATTTTTTATATTACAAATAAAGCCCATGTATAATTCAGGGTTCCAGCAGTAGTATAAACATATTCCTAACGTAACCCTAAGTCTAAGTGCCAGTTTAAACCTAAGCTAAAAAGTGGGTTAAAACTTAAGCTTAGTTCAACTACAAAACCATACTACCCTGAGTTATACTAAGGTAAAAATAACAAAACTTAACAACTTAAACAAATCGTCTTCTAATGGCACTAGGGCGGTGCCGTGAGTTCTTTCGAACCCACGGCTGATAATCTTGATCTTCGTGTTGCTGTTCTTGTTGTTGTTGTTGTTGTTGTTGTTGTTGCTGCTGCTGTTGTTGCTGTTGCTGTTTTTGTTGTTGTTGCTGCTGCTGCTGTTGTTGTTGTTGTTGTTGTTGTTGCTGTTGTTGTTGTTGTTGTTGTTGTTGTTGTTGTTGCTGCTGCTGCTGCTTTAAGCGCAGCGCAATTTTGACTTTGCGCTGCGCTTCCAAGCGAGCGGTCATTACCGCCCGCTTGGATTTGTAGATAATGGCGGGGCGCTCGCTCTCCAACCCCCATGGAGCGCCGGCGAGCACTCCATCTGTTGTAATTCTTTGGCAGCATCTGGAATAAAAATTATTACATTGCTATTTGCAAACCTCTAAACAGAAATACTTTCTGTTATATGCCCCATACATCAAGGTAAACCATCTATATAAAAATCGTGCTTATAGCGTTAAAATCTTTACTTGTTTAGCAATCATTTGTTGATACAACTCACAAAAACTAAAATGAAAACTACCAAACTTGAAAAGAACAAAATTTAAACTGAACTGAAAACAGAAATTAAACTGCCTAAATGAAAAACAACACAAGCTTGACACTTGGGTCCTGATCACCTTGGGTGATTAACATTTTACAAAATTCTAAAACTAAGGAATTCCCTAGTTTCCAAATACAATGAAAAAACATTGTATTTTAGAAAAAAGACGCTTTTGTTGGCTTGGATTATTTGATAAAAGATAATTTATATAAGCTCAGATCACCTTAAGTCATTAGTCACCTTTATAAAGTACTAACAATAAAGTTACTGCTTACCTGCTTGGTAGAATTCACATAAGCCGTACTTGTATCTGAAAAGTTGAGGGGCCATCTTTCGTGTCATAGGTAGCAAAAAGTGACAAAAATCAATAAGTTCTATGATTCAGATGACCACTTTATTTCTTAAACACACTCAAATATTAAAATCTATATAAATAAAAATTGCTATAACTTAAAGTGTCAATATTATATTTCGAAATCAAATGCATAGCTTAGCAGAATAAACCAAACACATCTATTAGAATTCTAGGCGTTATTTTTGACCACTTGTTCGTAAATTTACCCATTTTTAAACACGGAACCCTTTTGATAAATGCAGTTGGCGTTTATAGCGGGTATGTGTTTAATAACGGTTGCCATAATGGAGCTTTGTTTTTGGCAAAGCTGGCAACATTTGATTTGGCAAGAGTATTGCAGTGGAGATTTATAGATGTTAATATAATAAAAGCTAGCTGAGTCAATTTGTAAATGTATAAACCGTGCGCTTCACGTTGAAAAAAGGTGGTGGAGTGGAGCAGTTTGTCAGCGGCACACAAATAAAAAGAAAAAAAGCCCTTTGGGCACAAACCTGCGGCTGTTTGCACAGCTACCAGGAGCGACCCCTACGGCGATGGGGTAGTCTGGTATCCCCCGTTGACCATTGCAACCACCTTCTTTTTGAACCCCTTTCCCCCCTCTCCCGCTCCTCTTTTGAGGAGGAGGAGGCGGTCTGCGCAAATACCCCTCTCCCTCCTCCTCCTTCTCCGCTTTAGGGAGGAGGGAGGAGGAGGGGGCAAAACCGGCCTTTTTACACTACTTACTTATTTAACGGACAATATTGATTTTGGCGAAAAGAACTTGAGCGTGAACACAATGAAAGTGATTTGTGTGGATTGGGCGCACGGTTTTTTATTACAGCATTATTGAAGAAAAAAGAAAAAATAGAAAGATTCCTTTGCATGCCAGGGCCTAGCCCCCACAGGATAAAAATAAAATATATAATTTCAAGAGTTGTAACACCCCACCACATTGCAAAAGACCCCATCCCGATATTTCTTTCCAATAAAAAGTTATTAAGAATTGAAGAGTAGTTGATTTTCACAATTTTCCCCATAAAAATCGAAAATTACATAGCCAATATCGTAAAAAATTTTTTACTAGCTTATTTTATAGAGCAAAATTTCTAAGGTATACGTTTTTTACCGTTTTTGAAAAGTCCTACTAGTTCTTGAGTTATGGCCCAAAAACCTCAAAATTCCCTATTTTCCCGATTTTTCGACTCTCTATATCTGTCCCCCTACCCATATCAACCAAAAATAAAATATATAATTTCAAGCATTGTTTCACCCCACCACATTGCAAAAGACCCCGTCCCGATGTCTCTTTCCAATAAAAAGTTATTAACAATTGAAGCGTAGTTGATTTTCACAATTTTCCTCATACAATTATCGAATATTACATAGCTAATATCGTAAAAAATTTTACTAGCTTACTTGATACTGATAGCGCAAAAAATTCTAAGGTATACGTCTTTTACCGTTTTGAAAATTCCTACTAGTTCTCGAGTTATGGCCCAAAAACCTCAAAATTCCCTATTTTCCCTATTTTTCGACCCTCCATATCTGGCCCCCTAGCCCCACAGCCAAAAAAAATATATAATTTCAAGAGTTGTAACACACCACCACATTGCTAAAAAACCCATCCCGATATCTCTTTCCAATAAAAAGTTATTCACAAATATGCCGTAGTTTGTTTTTACAGTTTTACCCCATAAAAATATCATAGGTTGATTAGTTAGCTCTTTAAGATAATTTAGTCAATACAATAATAAAATGTTTGGTTGTTTTCTTTTAGACCTCGTCAGCTGGATGAAATACAGGACCCGCTATTTACTCCCCATTGTTTTACACATATCAACTGCACTTATGATCATTGTACACACAATTATAGTACGCAGAAGCTACTTGCAAACTTAACTTTCACATGAAACTTGGTATCCTTCGAAAATTAAAGACATCGTTTCAGGCTGTATTGTAGTAAACTTGGATTTTGAAATCACCTTTCACCTACAAAATTTATTTTAGTTGTTTCCGCAAACGACAATTTAACTACAAGGATTGGTGAGTTTAAGAAATTATTTGAAACGTTTATTTACTTCAGGTTAGCCCTTAGGTGTCGCTTATTGAAAGTTTTATGCTATGCGTGATTCTACTGTAGTCGCAACTAGGCGTGATACACAAAACTATTACGTATGTAATACAAGTTCTTTCACGTATTTTTTATTAGTTTTACAGTTAGAAGTATATAATATATATAATAAAGCTTGAGCAACGGGAACATTACTGATTAATCGTATTGGTTTTCTTCGCTTGTAAAGAATGTGAGTTGTACACGTTTTCCATCCCGAGTCATGCTGTCCCTAAAGTTAGCATACCGTAATACCATTGAACTGATTGCTATTTCTCCTTCTTGAGGCAATTTGTAACGAAGTGGCCCAACATAGCTTCCGGAACACAGTTCATGTAGAACCACCCCTTCACGATCTGGTGTATACCCGACATGACCACGTTGGGGGCCACACTCCTAGGATCCAATGGAATAGGCTCCGCTGGAGTTGGACCAACCAAACTGGCGTGCTGCTATATTGTGGTAGTACCATCATCTGATATATGTTGCAAGCGGGAAAGCATGGTTCCACATCACGTTGCAGACCAAGCTTAAAAACTGATGCGTCTTCCGGTGTAGTATTTTGACTTGTTGGCGTTGTTGCAAGTCCTGTGGCAATTTTGCGATGCTGGCCTGGAATAGTGCAAATCAAAATTAAAAGGCACATAACAAGTAGTATGACACCTTTTAGATTGTAAGACACGACTAGATTCTCAGCACAAGGATATGCGTAACAGTCAAAGTTTCAGTTACCTGCGTTTTTGCGCAGTGTTTTTATAGCCAGCATTCCAGTTGCCTGAAGGCATTGCTCTATTATGAGCACCACCAGTATTTGTTGTATGGTCAATTGTGAACTTAGTTGCATGCTGCTTGGACAACCATACGCCACGGTTATTGCTGTAATAACGCGTTTAGTGGCTATATAACTCAGAGTTTGTAGTGGAAATAAATATAACACTACAGTGAAATCGTTACTAACAAGAGACCTACGGCACACCTAGACTCTCGTGGCCAAATGGAATATTAGAAGGCATGTATGTTATGTTACAGTCAATTACATCATATCCACATCGTAACCTTCCATTTCTCGTGCCTTTGACACTACATTGACATTGGTTGTTTGTTTTGAGTTAACAGGGTCTTCTATGCCTGGGTTGTTTGTGATAAGTATTGAATTTCGGCGGTTTCGTGGATTTCCTAAAATTTATTAGAAGTATTTTTATTGTTTGCACGCTTAACTATTATGTACACGGTTTAATTTGTAAAGCATTATTAACTAAAGTATTGTAGTTGTATCTTAGAACGGTTTTGTCGAAAATAAAGGTTTCAATGCTTAATAGTAACATCGTAGACGCTAGCACAAATACAACCTTAAAATTTGTTTGATTGAACTGTTTGAAAAATTAGAGTAGTGGTCCTGAATCTAAGTTGAAACTGTTAAATATTTCACTCTAAAAGGGAACTGAATTACCTATTGGTATTCTTCCGGTTCCTCGCACATATTATGGTTCTCATCATTCTCCTGGTTTGAGGAGTTACCAAAAATGCTGTCTTCACCATGATTTGTTTCAGGGCTTTCAGGCGAATAACTGGGCGAAGTTGAATCTGGAGTGTTTTCGTTGTTCTAAATAAGAAGTACTTACGAGATAAGGGACGCGATGTATCAAATTTAATTTTTCTTGTGGTTATGTATACTTGTAGAGTACAGGCCATATCGGCCCACAATTCCGTCAGTACCAAGTAGTTCAAACCGCTAGCTAATGGTGATTGTAGTAAATGTTGGGTTGTGAAACCTTTAGTACTTACTGAGTTATTCATTGCAAATTCAAACTGGAAGGCGTTTGCATTGTAAAACCGTTGCTACATTGAGTTAATATGATACTCAATATCATCTTGTTGTAGGAGCCTGTTTTTGCGTAGTGCCATTGGAGCTGCTCGCCAACAAGCGTTTATATGATTACATGAATCGAATAGAGGTTTTCCTAAATAAGATATGTGATACTTTCTAGCTAACCACTAGTTATAGCGCTCAGACAATATATTTTACGTAATGTTTTTTTAAAAAGCATATACCCGCGTTCTTTTTTCAAGTGTGAACGTTTCTGGGGTTGCTAAATGTCAACACAAAAGGAACAAGTCCTAAGTTACAATTTTAATTTCGGTTCCAGTTGCCTGATCCGCAACACCGATGAAGGTGAATCGCATACAAACGTAACATTAGTTTTGCAGATCGATGGAATACTTAAATATTTGGATATTAATTCGGTATCACTTTTTCGATTTCAATGCTCATCTGGACCCCTAGATGTTAACTGAAAAGCTATTGCTGCACACAAAACTTACGATATCGTTATATTCACCATTATTTTCTTCCTCCGTACTGGCGGTACTTTCAGGCACTTCTCCGGCATCATTCCCAGTGCTATTATCTGCTCTTTCTGCGTTTTAAGATTCAATTTTGTGTATATTCTCAAATATTCCAATGTAACCATACAATATAACATACTTAACTAATCAGGGTACTTGGATAATATAGTTATACCTTATTAACAATATACTGAACAAATGAAACAAATGCAGCGCAAGGGGAGCAAATCAGGAAACAAAACAATACCAAAGAACAAAATTAGTTTTTTCTTGCCCTTAACTCTTAGCGGAAATTAAGTTTTACAAATCTGATTTCCTATTGATTCCTTTCATACGTACAAAACGATGCTTTCAATGTGGTTAAAAAATTTCATTGTATAATATTATAATCAATCTTTCGCAATCACCATATGATAAAATAGCAACAACGCCCAAATCACTTACTAAGTTAATAACTTCAAGCTCAATAAACACGTCTTGATTTTCTTTTCGTTCAAAATACGACGCCTATAAACGACGGCTTGGTAAATGAGTATCTATCATTATACTTCAATATCGCTGCTAACTTATGCTTATACCACTTGAATTACAAAATTTTATAGGTTTCAAAAACAAATTCGTAGTCAGGAAAGTTTGTTTGCTATTCACAATTGAAACTAAGTACATTTCACTTAGTATAATATCAACGTGTAATATCAACAAAACACATACTGTTCAATTCTAAAAAGGGGGTTTACAAAAGCTGTTATTGTTTTTGCTTTAGTTGATCATTCAGTACGTTCAGCTTTAATTGCATTAATCTTATAGGCGGTGATCTCAGTTTATTTCAGATAAAGCCCCAACTTACCATGACAAAAGCTATAATAGGTTTCGGTCCAAGTTAATGTTAAAAAAGTAAATTTCTGCGTTGATTAAGTTTAAAATAAGATGCTGCAACTCATAAAATTATTAGCTTATAGGTTATGCGCTACAGAAAGATTTTATACCGGTATAAAACGATACACCGTATCTAAAGATTGAAATGCATAGAAATACCAAACTAGTTTGCAAATTAAAAGAAACCAACTGAAAGAACTTAGGTAATTTACATTTTACGTGGAGGTGTTGAAATTCTAAATATTTGACACACTCATTGGTGATTAATGATCTTTCTCATTACATTGTGTTGCGTTAATAATATAGATTAATGACTATATAGCGCTCAAATTTGATTGTATTTTGTTTAGGATGGAAATAATAACACTTTGGAAAACTTACTTTGGAAGACTTCACAGACAGTTTGTAAGCGTTAAAGTATTATTTTAAAGCTGAAAAATTAAGAATCACAGAGTTTTTTCAATTAGTCATCCCATTGACCATATCCAATTTCGTTCCATCCTTTATTTTCATGCCATGTGTTATGCTTCTTTCGCAAAAGTTTATTCCTTTTTTCTGTATAAATTTAAACGTTGATGAAAATATGGTTGGGTAGTGAAACTTGAATGCCGATTTATCTACGACATACGCTACCAGTATTTGATTTATGGCAGGTCAATAATTATACCACAATAAATTGCACTCCCTGCTCCCTGCTCCCCGCTCCCCTGTGGTCGTACGGCTCCGACTATACTACTGGCGGTTTTTGTTTCGGGGGCCGAAATTTTTCCAAAACCATTTGGAAGCCATGGCCCCTTGCCCCCCTGGCTGCTCCCTTGCACACTAAACATACATTATGACCAGGGTGCGACCGTATATCAGGCTCCAGCAAAAATCGAAATAGTGGAATAGGGTAATTGTTAAGGTGTTAAAAATTCATCGGCGCGATATGTTAAGCTTTGTTACGTAAAGCCTTTGGATACCTTAGGCCACGAAAGGAATAATTGTTAGCTACGTTTCAATATTTGAATGCCACCTAGTACTAGATTCGAATTAACTATCTGGCTCCGGCCGTATATTAGATTATCCGGCTCCGACTCCGTCAGTTTTTGGTATCCGGTCGCACCCTGGTTATGACATACGTTTTTTCGGATATTGCACTTCTATATCTGGTGTGACTTGTGCGTGCATTGGGAAACACTCTATATTCCTGTCCCTTCTTTACCGGTTAGATGTGAAATTGTAAAATATATAATTAAAATATTTTGTTTCAAATACCCTAAATGAATGATAGTAAATTAAAAAGACTGCCTAAGTATTGCCGTGATCGCCTAGTTGAACTGGATAATCAGGGAATGTCTGTATCGACAATAGACTCAGTGTTGCACTCTGAAAATTTCAACACTTCAACCAGAGCAATAGGGAAACGTACTTCTAAATGGTACCACCGGCGGCATAATTATGATTTGATACGTACAGGTCGGCCGCCTATGTCAGCTACGATGAAGAATTATATTAAGAGAGTAATGACTAATAACAATGAACTCACGTCATACCATATACGGTGTTCATTGGCTAAAACATTTTCATCACAAGTCCCTAGTGAGCGAACAATCAATAGAGTGCGCAGGCAACTGGGATGGGTGAGGTAAAACGTACGCTATTGTCAAATAGTAAGAACACCAACCAAACCAAAATGGATTTCGTTTTGTTTACAGCGTGTACGAACGAAACAACAATTTCGTGAACATATATTCACTGACGAATGTACAATTCAGCTTGAAAGGCATAAAAGAAAAGCTTATGTTAAACGGGGGCAAAAAGTTTTTCTCTTGCGGAGCAAAGCGAAACATCCTGTCAAGATACATATTTGGACGGGTATTAGTTGGTTAGGTGCAACAGAAGTATGTATTTTTGACGGCAAAATGCGCATGAATTCACAATTATATTGCGAGATGTTGTCTCATTTTTATCTTTCTTTCGCAAGACGAAAGTTTATCGAGCCGAAATTAATTCAAGATAATGCAGCAACTCATTGCAGCCGGTATACAAGAAACTTCTTTGAAATGCATGGTATAGAAACAGTTGATTTTCCGCCATAATCTCCTGATTTGAATGGCATCGAAAAGGTTTGGCATCAACTAAAAGAATACTTACGTACCAAAGTAAAGCCAAACAAAAACAAATTGATAACTGAGGTTTGCCGCTTCTGGCGCGCTAAAATAACGGTTCAACAGTGCAGAACTTATGTTAGTGACATATTTCGGGTGATTATTGATGTTATGCGAGCTGATGGTGGTCCTACTTTGCATTAGTAATTTCACACAACGGGACTATTTTCCACGATATATTATTATTTAACAGTATTATATGCGATTATCGATGGCCTACGCATGGAATCCAGCTAACAAAAATAAAACCGTTGGTACTACATCCAAATATTGGGTATGTGTTAACGCTATAGGATCACTCGAAGATATGAATGATAAGCTAAGCGGGCGCAATATTTCAATCGGTAGCGGCAGTGGAACTGATCGAGGCAATTCTGACGAATCAGGCATTAACTCATCAAGAAAAGGATCTTGCTTCATAGCAGGCAAGTCACACTTATGCTGTAAAATTAAGATGCTTCGGTCACTTTATATATTCAGCATGACCTTAACTTTTTATCACAAGGTCTTGCAAAACGTGCATGTCAATTTTGTTGCTCCAACTGCGCGTCTTCTGGCTGCGGGCCTGAATTTAGTAATATTTTGGCGTTTAAAGTCCTTCATCTCTAAGGCAGGGTGGCACCGAATCCAATGCTAAATAGCCGGGTCCGAAACCGAATCTTACATGTTGCAAATTTTAGATATATCTAGATAACTTTTAAACGTTAATATATTTCGTCCTGAACTCAATTCTGACATTTGTGACCGGAAACAAAAATATTGATTTATATAACAAGTTATTTAAAATTTTTATTGCTTAAAAATGAAAAAAAAAACACACTGCCGAAAATTGTACACAGATTTGCCGAATCGAACTTCAGTTGCTACCCCGCTCTGAGGCTGTACGTATGGCGTGTAATTAAGCACAGAATAGTGGATTTTGTGGTGTTCAACCTGTATATACCTGGTATTAAGGCCGCAACCGGAATTATAAAATACCGGAACAGGAACTGGAAACCAAAAAATGCATGTTGCCGAAAATTTATTTTTAACGCAATTTCATTGCTATTTAAAGGTGTAAACACGCCAGTCAGAATGGCAAAAGCCTGAAACAAATGTAGTAGCTATGACTGTGTGATAAATTATGGAGTATAATTTTTCTTAAATTTTGGAATGAGAAAAATTTTCAATACCGAAAATACCGGAAAATTCCGAAGATAAAATACCGGGTTTAAGGCTAGAACCGGAATTCCAGTTGCACCCTGCTAGGATTCGATGCAGATACTGATGTGATATTTATTGTAGTTTAGCTTTACAGATCCAAAGAACGATTGCCAATTTGTTCTTGCGACATTTTTGAGAATTGTTGCCAGCCAACAGACACCCTAAATCAATATTATACTTGTTAATGGAAATTGTTGGTGTTCCAATTCCGGTATAATCCAGTTCTCTTTTGCACACTGGTTCTATTGTACTACATTCAATTCATTATTGATCCGCTAATACGCCGGATTTCGGAACGAAGCTGTGTAAATTAGCTATCTTTCGCCGAATGTTTGACCAGCAACCAGGATATAACCGGGGGTCTGCTTTCGGTTCCGGTGGAAAAAGGACCTTTGCCTTAGATTCCGCCGCATTTGCTAGTTTCTAGTTTCTGCGAATTCGGCTTTAAGTTTTGGTACGATTCTGGGGAGTTAATTATCGAGATTTCATTAAATATATGGCAATAAAATTTTTGACAACGTATTACAATTTGCTATAAACTAGCAGATTTAACATGTGCAACCTTCGGCTACAGCATATTTTGTCGACCTCCAGTTCCGGCATATTTCTCCTAAATTGCACCGTACCAACAAAATGTCGGTTCACATCTCGGCATTCTTAACTATTTTTCCTATTTTTTACAGGTAAACCTGCTCCCACACCAAACAGTCTGTCAGAATGCCCAGATCACGAATACAATAGCAATGACTTATCGTTAGGTAAACGGATTGGAAGCGCCATAAATGTCGCGAATTCTAGTAATCCACAAAACCTACCATAGAGCGCTAGATGATTCGTCTTTTGAGGCACTCCGAATAGAAATAAACAAAATGTGTACCACACTCGACGATGTTCGAAAAACCAAGAAATAATCTTGGATAATCAAGAAGAAACCAGTAAAAAGTTGGTTTATTCTTGCGAAAAATGTCCAAGCAACTATTCGAACAATTCACTTGTTATTGATGATGACAGTGTCACCGCGAGTTCAACACCGTTACCGACAAATAATGTTTTGACTGAAACAAACAATGAACTTGTGTAGTGCCCCACTCGGTCTTACACTCCAATGAGCTGCGGCGCTGTTTCGTCGATGTTACCACATGCGCATTAATCTTTTGGCGTTGGTACGCTAGATACAACTGTGAACAGCGTTTCTGCTTCAAACAATAACGTTGATTCAACCATCCATGGCCTCAAACGTGCGTCCGACTGGATCGAAAATACATTGCCGAAGAAACCAAGAACATATGAAAACGTGGAAGGTATTAGCGCCAAATTTAAAAAACTGGAACCGAAACACGTTGATATGGCTCAAAAATGTTCGCAATCAAGATCTCATTTTGCGGTTCAAATTGTTGAGCTCGTTTTTACTACAGAAGAAATGACAGGGCATAATTGTACAGGAGCAAGGGGGAAACCAGCACTTCGTGGTGTCAAACTCAACTATGTTCGTGAAGTGATTCATGAAAGGTTCCCGCCTTCTGGTGGTGGTGATTACAAATCATGGTGGAAAAAAATGTGTTAAAGCAATAGACTCTTACCTCGAAAGAAAAAACTGAAGCACAATTCAAATATATGAGGTTTTAATGTAGTAACAACCGGTAAAGGACTGCTAAGATAAAGTACACAGATTAGCAGTGGTCCACACTATCCAGGGAACAGCCGGAGGGGAAAAACAGAATACGCAGGTCAATAAGTTTTGCCGAAGCCGAATGTGAAACAAAGTTTTGACTACTAAAAATCATGTGGCAACGTATAGAACCGGGTCGCAACAGTAGTATAAGCATATTCCTAAAGCCTAAGCGTAACGATAAGCCTATGCCTAAGTCTACGCAAAAAATTAGTCTAAAGCTTAATTAAGCTTACTCCATAGCAATATCGCAGAAAAACGGTCCGCCGCTGATGATCGATACATGGGCCAAATGAATCATTTTCTGCGTATTTTAACAATCTACTAATACTAAATGTTGTAAAAATAATTTTTAAGCTTCATTTTTATAAATTTTGTCAGTTAAAGCTTTCAACCATTCCTTGTAGCGAAATACAAAAATTTCTCGATCGAAATTGTCAGAAGGTCGACAAAATTTTCCGGAGCAGGAGATCAATGTTCTGCTGGAGTCGGATTCAGACGACATTTGGTTGTACCCTGATATTAGCACAGTTACGCCAGTTGCTTTCTCAAGAACTTAACATTCTCAACTATTATATTTAAAACTTAATTGAACCCAATTTCGTAGCAAGTTGCGGTTTGGTTATGAAAATCTTGCCATGTTCTTTTTTAGTGTTGGGTCCAAAGTACATTTTGCCCAATTGAAATATATTCATTATGAGCTGCTGTAATTCCGGACATAGGTTGTTGCAGGCTTCAACCTGAATTTAATGTCTTCAAATAACAATTTAGAAAAACATAATCACGCCCACTCCCTTCAGTAATAATATAAGTACCAGGAACGGTAGCTATTTTACAGACCGAGGTTGCAAAAAGTGGTTAAGCTGAAAGTTTTGGTTCCTGTTTGCATAACTTTTTTTTGTGTGAATACTCACTGTAATAAACAACGGACAAATACAATACGTCATTTGCTTCTTAAATCTGCACAGAGTAATAAGCTAGCGTAACCACGGCTGTAGCCGCAATTTTAGCCGCGTCGTAACCGCGTCTGTAACCGCAATTTTAACCGCGTCTGTAACCGCGAGTGTAACCGCGTCTGTAACCGCGAGTGTAATCGCAAGTGTAACGCGTCTTTAACCGCGTCCGTAACCGCAATTTTAGCCGCGTCTGTAACCGCGATTTTAACCGCGAACCTGCGATCGCAATCACGGTTTTTGCGTCCACGTAAATTGCGGTTGCGAGCGATCGCGATTCGAACCGCGTTTGGGTCGCGACCGCGGTTGCACATAATTCTGTCCGTGACTGTTTATCTTCTCAGCCGCGATTTTTTTCCACTATTATATCTCACCACCCTTTTGAAATTTCTTCTCCGCCATTGATCACATTAACAAAAATCTATAATACTACTTAACGTATGTACGAAAGCTTATTGTAGATTTTTGAGTGTGCACTGCAAAAGTTTTTTGGAAGATGCTTTATTCAAATGCACGAGGCCAAAACAAGTTGTTACCATGCAGTAAAATGTATCGCTGTGTTTAGCTCACTGATTCGGAGGATATTGACAACTGGTGGTAGGTGGGGTATGGAGTTGGGCTTCCAGTTAGGGTTAGTACTTTTTGGTGAAGACAACTGAGCAAAATGCACCGTTTGTTTATAAATTGGCGTTATTTTGTGTATTTCAGAGCGTTTCTTAATGGTAAACTTGATTTGACGGAAGTTGAAGGATTAGCTGATTTGACAAATGCTGAAACTTCAGCTCAACGAAAGTTTGCTCTAAGGCAAATCGAGGGCGAATGCAGCGAATTGTACTCGAAATGGAGAGCTACTATTATTCAGGTAAATATTGAGGCAATCCGTATTTTTGAAGCGGTAGGTTGCTTTATATTGTATTTATCATGTGGCATATTGTAAATGACACGTGCCATATTGCATTATTGTCTTAATCAATTAAAAAGCAGAACCAGATCGTGTGCAAAATTCTTGAAAGTTAAAACTGGTCCGAAGGTTATAGCGTAGAAATGACGTTTAAAGATTTGCTTAAGAATTGCTGTAGTAATATATAATAAACAGGAAGACATGCAAAAATAATGTTCACCTTAATTAACCTTAATTAGATGATTTATGCAGTTCTTTGCCACCATTTCACATTCTAAAAGTAAAACGCTGCAAGTCAATTTACTAACGAGATAGATAGTTAATACGGGTGTTAAGGTTAACCATATTTATTAGGGGGTAGGGTACGAGGTCTAGAGGACCAGGCGAGTTCATCCCTTTCTGGTCTTAGTCTGTGGGTACGACGATCTCTGAGTTGTTACGATTAAGCCCGTCGAACTAGCGTTAATAAGCGAAGACGGTTTAACAATTTATTAAGAATTTGTAAACGTAACGCATACTGCAGTAACACGAAATCAAATGCAAGTAAACACAAGAATACGAAACAGGAAAGAATGCGAAACACTTAGACTAAAATCTAAGTTAGAATTAGACTGAGACGATGTTGACGTCTGATTCGCGTAAACATTACGAAACCGAATCTCTAAGGAGGGAGCAAAAATAACTTCTCGAAATTAACCGCATTTTGTAACTCATTTACAAAACAACTGAACACAAAATATGAGAAATAAGGCCTTAAATAAACTCGCAAAAACTAGTTTTTCTGGTTTTAGTATTCCTGAAACCTGTTTTCCTCAGGAATATCTATAATTAACCAGAGAGCAATTATAAAGTCCGGACAACGGATATGTCCTTTATGTCATAGCGGTGAATGACATAGCTGGACGGTTCTGACATACCACTCAGTTGATATTCCATAACGACAGGGGAGGGAGCAGCGGCAGGGACCACTCACAACGGGATAACCATTAAGAATGATTTAAATGTTTCGGGCAATGTATAGATGAGACCGTGATGGCATTTGAGCATGTTTCTAAGCGTAAGTGTCAGCATAAAGATCCGGCTTCTCCACAGCGGGGAGGAGGGGCCCCCCAGCACTTCTCGAAATTTTTATTTTCGCCCTGTCGAAAATTTTGCCGTCCCCTGGAAAGGCGCTCCGGTGAATTTTTGGCCGCCCCCCAGCAAATTTTTTGCTAAGGAGCCCCCAGGACTTTTGTAGGTCAAAAATTTTCAATGTTAAAACGTAAAGACCTCATTCGGCAAAATATGATTTTATATTATGCTGAGTACACATAATTTTTTCATATCGTTAGAAATACATGTAGTAACTAATACATTTCAATAATGAACTGAAAAAAGCACAATTATATAAAGACCGTTTCAGGGCATACAGCATTCGAAAGCACCTTGCAGCAGCAAGTTCAACTCGCCTGAGCCTTATGATAAACTGAAGCTATGACTAATATAAAATATATATTAATCACAGTTTCAATTATAGATTATCTATATTTTATATAATTGTGCTTCTTTCAATTTCTGGTTAAGTTGTCAGTAATATTAGTTAAAATTATTGTTATTAGCGTTTGCGGGGAATGTTTGTCATGTTGAGCGATGAGTAATCTTCAGTTGAGTTGGAAACACGGTCTGGAATGAAAAAAATGGTCCAAAAAGTCGGTTTGCAAAATTTTAAGCCTGCCCCCCCAGGACACCCATATCATCTGCCCCCCAGGAAAACTGCCCCCAGCATAATCAGCTGCCCTCCAGGAAACTCCTGGGGGCCCCCAAGGAAACGCTTCCCGAGGGAAATTTTCAAGCTGTGGAGAAGCCAGAAGATAAGCATATTCCTCAGCGTAAGCGTAATAGAAAATAGCCTAAAACTTATGCTCAATCCCTGTGGAAATCGGTAGGCCTCTCAGCTATACATGGGCTATGTTTCGCACGCCTAGGCCCGTCAAGATCAAGGCGTACACAACGTTCTATTCTAGTGTATTAGTGCTATTTTAATCTTTATTTAATTTAATTTGTACTATTTTAGTGCATCGCTCAGCTAGATGCAGTGATTGATTTTGGGGAAGAAGAGTTGATATCGGAAAATGTAATTCCTGAAAGTATGATACATGTAATTACGTATATAAACTGAAACCGAAACTCCTATCAGATTGCAGGATATACATATACAAACTGCTATAAATGTAATATTTTTATCATGTTCAAATATTGCGAACGATATATCGTATGCAGTGTGGGTATGCATATACTTCAACGGTATAAAACAAACCTGGAGCTCAATATGAACCATGTTTTATAAGAAGCGTATAAATACAAAAGTTTTCCGTCCGTAAGTGTTTATAGGTCTCACTGCTGTATACGCCTCCCAGTACTTTTCCAAAGGATAATTTTGATATTTCTTCAAGATTAGTTAAGCTGCCTAAAATGTTTTTAATCACTAAGTGAGTTTCGTCGGTGTCAATCGAATTTGACCCAATATTATAACTATTAGTGCGCTTCAGTTGGTTGTAAACTTTTTGTTCGCATAAGGTTACGGCAGAGGTGAAGTTTCATGCTTTCGGGCAAAGTTTTAGGCTTAGGATTGGCAAGTCTTTTCCATTAGGATTTGTAAGCCTTTTCCGAAACCAAGCTTGAGCCTAAGCCTTCGTAGGAAAAACATATAACTATTTGTGAGTTTAACTGAATTGTAGTGCAAGTGAAAATTCGTGAGTTAAGCAACGAAATCAAGCAGCACACACGAGATTACAGATCAGGCGAACGGTTGAGACACGGAGTGCGTGCGGTGATTGCCGGCAGGCCGAACGTTGGAAAAAGTTCATTGCTTAATTTGTTGTGTAAGCCAGGGATCGACTGGATATCAAGTTTTGGTTTAACATCGGGTAAAAACCGACATCAGTATCCGGTACAAGCGTATCTGATACTTGATATTGGTCCAAGTACGGTACAGCGACATCCAAATCTGTGCACGAAATAATCATATTTAGCTTCAGCAAATTGATAATGTGCAGCTGATTTTTAACAGTTTACGTGCAAACGGCAGTATTTACATTTCGTGTATATGTAACCTATAAACTACACCATGTAATTAGGGGTACAAATAAAAGGTCGATGTAGCGTACCAACACCCTGGATATAGTTGTTTTGAATATCATAAAACGGCTTTTTGCATGTGGAAATACTAGTCTTTTTGCTGCGCCTCAATTCCTGACAAGTCAAGAAGTTTAAGTTTTTCATAATTGTGTTAATTTCAGAATCCAAGTTCATAAAATCAACCTTTAAATCAGCAAACACATAAATTGGCACGACTCAAACACGATCAACATACACAAATTTTGATGTTAAAATTTCGGGAAAAGTTATAATTGTAAACGAATTTCAAAATTCTACAGCAATCTTATTTCGGAACGCGACTAATTTAAGAGTATACTGTGATTTTTGTGCATAAATTTCAACTCCTCACTTGTTAATAATCTCTGATCCGCCTCTTTCGTATGTTGAGTTATTATGTTCTTGACGACAAATGTGTTTTTGTCACCGCCCTCGGGCGGTGACTGTTTTCGCTCGCAGCAATCATCAGAGAAAAATGTGTTATGAACACAGAACCCTGGAAGCAATCATAGAAAACCTTTGTCAAGTGCATGTACGCAGCATACGATCACCCGCAACGACTCGTTTTTATTGCTCCAATAATAGTTTTTCAACCATACTTGAGTGCTAACTCAAACCAAAATTAGGCGTACGTACTGTTGCAGCATATTTGTGCAGCCACCTTGCTACTCACTGCGCCGAGAGTACGACTGCAGCTTTCGCCGCCTGTTGAAGCATTACTCGTAGCTTCGATTACTAGAGGCCGCACCAATGGTCAGTTTTCAGACCGGAAGGAAAGAAAATTTATATTACCACTCAAAAATATGAAGTCTATAGTACTTTTTAACGGTTGTTTAAGTTTGAATCATAAATTATCGTAGGCATTAGACAACACTTTTGGTTTATAGCACGGATCTATAAATAAGTAAACGTGCCAACGGTTAGTATGACACAACGAGAAAAACGTTCCAGTGGTTAGTTTTAACACGTGAGAAGAAAGAAGATTTGTCAACCTAGCATACAAGTTTTACTATAGTAGGCCTAACTGGCTGAAAACAGTTAAACGTGTGTTTTGCTCCACACAGTCGTCATAACGAACTGTGCAAACAATCATTCTTGCTTTGATCATATGCTAACATTGTAAAAAGTAACCAAGATTTTGCAAAATTATTGAAAATAAGGCGAAGAAATATATTGTAACAAAACAAAAAAGACTGAATTCTTGAGATAGAATGCAATGCATTAGCCGTTCACAATGTTGTCACTGTTTGAAAGTCAATTTAGCCTCGGCGATATGGCGGTAAAAATAGTTGTTTCGAAACAGACTCAAATTTTGCTGCATACTAAAAGAACTTTGAATCATTGAAAGTTTAGAATGGATTTTTGCATAAATCACAGAACCTTAGCGTAAAACAGAGAGTGTTTGACTTATAATTCAGTTAAATATCAAAACCTATCCAAACCAGCAGATGAAACTGCTGCAAGCTGTTCTACTCGCGGTGGCTATATTTGGTTTTCAGACAAAATGTAGCTTGTTCAAATTATTACTCAAAGACCAAGCAACCGATCCGTAGTTTACAAATCAATCATTTCGGGTGGACAATGTATCCCATCCGTGGGTTATGGCTATATGCAGGATTGTAGCCAGTTCACCGTTCTGGGAGCGCTAAAAAATTTTCAGGAAGGGCATATAAGGGTATTTGTTGACTTTTAAGTAAGGTTGATGATTTTCTAGGGGGCAAAATTTTTCCACGGAGGCTGAGCCCGATTGGCTCCCACTTGGGTACGGGCCTGGTTACTTATCGGTATTTCACACTCAAACAACAGAGCAGACACATCAAATTTTCACTAAAATAAAAAAAAATGCGTTTTTGATTGGTTAGATTATTGTACACTTTGCGAAATCTACCGGTGGGTTACAGTTTGTATTTAAACATTTCGGTGGCGAGGTGTATGAACACGTCAAAGGCAACTAATTGGTAGTTGTCCCAAAAATACGCTGTAACTAATCGGTTGGTTACATTAAGGCCAATGTGTTACTAGCAGAGAAGATGTAATTAATGTTTTTGCAGGCCAACGGTCAGCTGCTATCGTAAGTGATATCCCTGGCACGACACGTGATCCTTTAGACATTTCCTTGGACGTTGCTGGATATCCAGTAATCATAACTGATACTGCGGGAATCCGAGAATCGACTGATGCAGTTGAAAAGGAGGGCATTAAACGCGCCTTTGACAAGTTAGTCGTTGTGGTATGCGTTATGATTTTGCACAGGTGTTTGCTTTCATCGCAACCAAGTGGTATTATGGAAATATTGTAAATTCTGCCTTAGCATTCATTACAAGCTCAATTGGTTAGTGATAGGCTGTTAGATTGAACGGAGTCTTTAGATGAAAACCCAACAACTATACAGCAACAAGAGCGAAACATAATTTTTGCGATACCGCGCGCTTCATTTCAGTATATCGTATTTAGATACTGATGTTCTAATACATTCGTCCAAATCGATTTTTGAGAATCAGACAAACAAGTCACTTTGGATACGCATTTATAATATGTTGTTCTTATTTGAACATATATAATTTTGGTAACCATCACTATTTTGAGATCAGAACTAACAACTTTTGTTCTTGTTTCAGGTTACAGTCGGCAGATTTGATCCTGTTTGTTATTGATTGCACAATGGATCTGCAAAATGAAACGGAAATTTCAAATGCGCTCAATTCATTTATAGTCACGTAAGTGTGTTAAAATGTTTAATTTAAGCAGGTGTTATGCGTAAATTTTGCTATTCCAAACAAACATCGCTGGAATTATGAGTTCATTTTAAACACAGATGTACTATGCCTTTCGTGATCCAGTTGGTATCTATAACATTGGTGAAGTCCTGATACCATAATTCATGTCAACATCAACAGAAATTTTAATGCAACAGGTATTGCATTACAAAATACTTGAGTAGTGTAAAAAGGCCGGTTTTGCGCCCCCTCCTCCTCCCCCTCCTCCTCTTTAGAGGTGGAGAGGGTTTACACATCTCCCCCTCCCTCTCTTTAGAGGTGGAGGTGGTTATATATCTCCCCTCCTCCTCCGCTTTAGGTATGAGGATGGGGAGATTTGGGGGTTGAAATTAAGCTCCCCTCCCCTATGGGTCACAGTATGCTCATATAGCTTAAACACAAGCATGGTAATCCTACCTTATGGTGTTTCTTTTTGGCCGAATCGCCTGCGGTTATAATACCGCGTGGTTGGTGATCGTTCTGTTTTTTGTTGTTGTAAAGGAGAGCTACGCCTCGGCTTTTTCGTTGCAGGGGCGTTTTGTGGGGTTCGAGTTGTTAAATTACTTATAACAGTGCGTCTTGTCCCCGGGCTTTGTTGGGGTTGTTTTTTGGTTCAATTTTTTAGGGCTATGACCCGGCAAACAAAATTTACTCCAATTTTTGTGGTTTGGTTTTCGTTTTCGTTTTAGATTTTCAGCTTTTTTATCCCAATTTTGAGAACGTTTTTTGAAAAGTTCTCTTCTGACTGATTTGTCACAGAAAGACGCACTATTATTAAAATTATTATTGTTATTGTGTAGTTGATGCTGCTGCTGCTGTTGTTGGTGCTCTTAATACTATTACTCATGTTACAATAATTTCTAAACAATTATTAAAAAATTACATGTTTTGGTCATTGGAATGTTTTAAAATGCCTCACCAACTGTTCCGTTTTTCAAAAAACTGTTTTTCTATGTATTTTTCTAGCTTCGTATTTTTGATGGTACTAAAATGGCGTCATTTTTAGGGAAATAAAATAGTTTGCATTTTTGAGGGTAATTAAATCGGCTTTACATTCTTTAGGGTAATTAAGTAGCGTCACATTCTGTAGGGTAATAAAATTTACATCATTTTAGAAAACTGGCCTTGCATTTCTGAGGGTAGTAAAACTAGCGACAGATTTTTGAGGATAATTAAATGGCGTCATTTTCACAAAACTAGCTTTGCATTTCTGAGGTTTATTAAATGGCGTCACATTTTTGAGGGTAATAAATAAACTGTTAAGATTAAAAAGGTCTACCGAAAAATTTATAGGTTTAGTCAAAAGTGTAATAAAAATCAAGCTCAAAAATTCAGTCTTAAAAATGAACAAACTAACTATTAACTCACATCTTGTCCAAACGCACACTGGAGACAGTGTTGCTTTTGGAAAAAGCAGACTGCTTAATAACTTTAGGGAAGTTTGCGCGGAAGCGTATAACTTCCGTGATGATATAAGGCAGGGAGCAAAAGGCAGACTTGTCTTTTGCAAAGAATTCAGTAATGTAATAGGCTATGATCCGGATGGTTACCTAGGCAGGGTTTTGGCGTTGGTGGTGAAAAAGAACCACGCCTTAACAGCAATGGTTTACGCTGGGTGGGAATATGTATAATTCAACCCGTGTGGCAACGTATCCCAACAGCCCTTTCAAGGGCTACCTTTTTAACAAAATAATTTCTTGGTTCTACATATTCCCGGACAGTCTAAATCGTCATCAGAATACAGCTCAAATAAGGTTTTATATACTGAAAAGTGGAACAAAGTGGTAAAAAGCAGATCAAAAACCATGTGTAAAATTAGGGGGTACCATTTTTTCCGGTGTTCTATGTTACAGTAAGCTTTTACGCATTGCCCTAATTTTTTGCTTAGTCTTAGGCTTAGACTCAGGCTTAAGAATATGCTTATATTAATTTTAACACAACCTATTTTATAATAGTTAATATGACTAACTAAAATTTTTCAGGAGGGGTATACAAGGGTTTTTCGATGCCTTACAAGCAGGGTTCAAAAGTTTCAAGCATTTGCACACCAGTGCTCATACCTGCCGGCGCCCATGCAGTGTGTTGTTCGTTCCGTGAATCCAGACAGGATTCTCATGAAGACCTGTAACGATTGCTGCCTTTACTAATAAAAATAGTTGCACTATATACCTATCGTTACGTACCTATCATAGTTTAACATGATATCACAGTTAAACGTGTTTAAGTTACTACAGCGTTAAAGTGAAATTTTGTGCAAATTTGACCGTCAGCTGCCAATCGAGAACAAATTTTTTAACTCATAAGCACTGCGAAATTCAACGTATGAATACGAAAAAACTAATACTTTAACGCATTTGACAACGCCTAACATTTTTAGTTACCGTTTTTGAAGCGTAGCGCAAACTGCAAAACGAGATATGTGAAAAACAACTCATTTTACTGCTTCGATATGACTAAAATATACCACTTTATCACTGACAACAAGATGCTTTAGACAATTTATTCACGCAGTGCACACAAGACACATAATGCCGAATCTACTCGCATGCAAAGAGTAATTTACAAATTGTGCAGTATTTATTGATGGCCGCTGTTAGCGACATTACTGTTATAAGAATGTTAATTATGTACATTTTCAGCTAAAGTAAAATGTCATAGCCAGATTTTTAATTCGAGAAAATATTTAACCTCATGTCAAGTTTTTTAGTGAACGAGAATAACGAACGACAAAAATAATTGGACATTTTTGATTTCAGATGGTTATTCCAAACGCTCTTAAATGTACTTTGTGTTTGTAAAAAATATTGCAAAGGTATGTATTCCCCTATTTCTCGCTTGGTATACGTTCATGTCTGAGCATGGTGAACAGGTTTTATATGGGACCCCTGTAAAGTTCAGCAACGAAACGTTTTTCTGCGGGACTGCAATAGAGTAAGTTTACGCTTAAGACTAATTTTTTTGCTTAGGCTTACGTTTGCGTATAAGCTCATTCTTACGCTTAGGCTTAGGCTAGGTACTGTATTGATCCGAATAAGAGGGGGAGGGGTAATAAGAGGGGGCTTAGGCTTAGGCTTAGGCTTAGGCTTAGGCGAATAAACCCATGCTTCGGTCAAGGACGGATTTAGGTGAATCCAGGTGTTTATCGCCCACCAAACTTGTACAAAACTAAATATTTATGGGTCATCCACCTAATACTGTCTACGCTAGTGTAAAAATTGTTCACACACCTGGTTTTAAGGGTGGGCCAAAACGAAAATGTCCTTAAGCTATAAGGACTTCACAGAAGTTGTGATTAGCTAGTGGATTTTGGCAGCAGGTCCTTCGAAGGGACTAAGGACAATGTAGGTACTGTCTTGACACAGTGTCTGACAATACGAGTTCCCTCGAACAGACCCTGTATAACTGCAAAGCAAAGTTCCTTCCGACTAACTTTGTGTTATGAAATAAGCTGAGTCCTTTCTGACAGACTCTGGACAAAACAGTTGTCCTTTAAATAACGTATTGACAATTTAGATGGGCATGGAAGGCAACGTGACCAAGCATAGGTCGTTTAGAGAGAGTGTGAGTTGTCAGCAGGGCCTGGACAGGATATGAGTGACATTTGGACATGTAATTTGGAAACAATAAAACTACAGACTTAGGAGCTCGTACATGGGGACAATTTTTTAAAGTAGCGCAAACAGTATAACGTGGATGACACATTAGCAAAATGAAAATTTGAAGGTTTTTCCGCTTTAACTTATAATTTTGATGCCACTGGTAGATTCAAAAATTTCTAACGGTCAAAGCGAAAATGAGTGAGTAGCTATAAATATATGCTAAACATTGTCTAAAGTAATAGTATTTTCCTTGCTTGGATTTTACACATTTTAATTGGAGAGCGCCAACAATTATAATTAACTGAAAAAATAGGTACACCATCTCTTTGAAAATTTTATTTGCAATGGTCAACCGGGGATAATCCCCAGCCCAGCATATAGGCAGACTACCCCATCGCCGTAGAGGCCGCTCCTGGTAGCTGTGCAGACAGCCGTAGGTTTTTGCCCATAGGGTTTTTTCTTTTATTATAAAACAAATACAATAAAACATACGAATGAAAATAACATATAATTATCAAATATTGGCGTTTAACTTCTCTTTGTGGGTATTGCTGCTGATGAACCCTTTCATCTACTCCACCACCGTATTTCAATATGAAGCGCACGGTTTATACAGTTACAAATTGACTCAGCTAGCTTCTATTATGTTAACATCAATAAATCTCCAATGTAGTACTCTTGCTAAATCAAATGTTGCAGCTTTGACAAAAACAAAGCTCCATTATGGCAACCGTTACTAAACACATACCCCCTGTAAATGCCAATTGCATTTATCATAAGGGTTCCGTGTATAAAGTTTATTGGGAAATTAAGGAACAAATAGTCAAAAATGTCAAACAAATAAACCATCTGTGCGCTCCATTTAACATTTTTTGGTGGTATCAGGAGTATTGTAAAATGCAAATTGCTGTTATTTTTATTTATCCATCTAATTTTAAATCCATAAGCAGCATTCCACATTTCCAACGAACCATTTCGCCAATCATCATAACATAATTTTTGTTTCTTTGCTTCTTCAGTTTTACCCCCACAGTTTACATTTACCAATAACAATATCGTTTCAATAATAACAGCACTAAATAATGCGCATATAGAAATAAATAAACGCTTATTATCCATTGTTGTTTGTGGGAGTGGTATTTATTCTTTTTAAGTACTTCTAGTCCAAAACACTTCACGGTTTGCGTTAATTCTAAGCTCACCAGTAAATTCACCCATTGCAAGTATTACGATCGGTTTCCCTAATTCTTTTGAAAAGTCAACTGAAAGCTTAACTTGACCGTCTATTGGTCCGCTCAAATAATCACAGTCACTGCTGTGGTCTTTACTTAAATCTACCGAAAATATTTGGTAACCTGCATCTGCCCAAAAGCCAGTTGCAGTTAAACCTAAGTCCTCGTTCCTAAAGTTTGAGGCTTGCAAAGTATGGTAAAAGGCTGTTAAACAATTACCTTGTTTACACGGTAAAGCAGCACTACAAGGGTAACGATCATCATTCATAAATATGGTAAATCTATCCATATCCGGTAACGAAGATGTAAATAAATTTTTATCTTTCGTGCCGGTACATGCGTCCTGTGTAATACCCAAAAATGAATTTTTCTAGGCAACGAACCTTCAAAAATTGTCCAGTCTACATTCTGTAACCCTTTATTTACCGAAAGTGTATGCACCTTAAATCTTATACCAGGTATTCCAATTCCATTATTTGACAAAATTTAAGTTTGGTTTTCTAATGAGTGCTTTGTTAGTTTTGCTTTTGGAACATAAAGTTTAAAATCATTTATACGAATGGCTGACGGTTTTTTTGACTTATGTACTAAAATTAAATTAGGTGAATTACGTGTAAACTGTAATTCAATTCTCGATTGTGGTGGTAAATATGAAGGGTTCAAATTTGCATCTAAAACTGAAGGCATGTAAATTTCAGCCTTTCTCGATCCTTGCATTACAGCTAAACGCTGACTACCTCCAATATTACCTTGTACAGTTTCAAATGCAAATTCTGTGTCTGGTGCATAAATACTCCCGGCTAAATATTGGGTTCTTTGTGCTGAATTCATGGACAGCATACGCAACGCATATACCATCCACGGGTAATGCTTTCGGTTAAAAGTTATTGCTTCCCCATTAACTTTCATTTCAACCGATGAAAATAAAGCATAACCAAACATATTACAAGGCATAAATTCTACATTACCATCAATATTTGTACCATCAGCGTTCAATATTTGCAAGTCAATATAAATATACATTCGTGATAAATCAATTAAATCAAATGCACTTTCACTAATTTTAAATCTAAAAATGTCATCTATATCTATGCTAGGTAAAGTTGTTTCACATGCAACTTCAATCAACAGTGTCGATGACACTAAATCTTGAACTGGGTACTTTTGCAAGCCCCAATTTAATTTTTCTAAACTGCACGCTTTTTGCGCCATTTTTTACGTTTATTAGTAGTTTTCTTAACCTTTTTAAGCTTTTTCGTTTTTCTCCGTTTCAATAAACGCTTGGTCTCTTTTTTATAAACTACTGCTGAAGCAAGTCCGCTTGCATTAAAACATAACGGCCGAGCCATATTTTTACTTTAAAAACTTTAATATATTATCCTTTTTAAGGGGTTTCAGTTGAACCATAATCTCAAAATTAATTCCAAACCTTTATAAAATTTCACGGGTTTAAGTAATGAGTCTAAAATTTCAAATTTCAATGTTTTTACCAATGTTTTTACCAAAGGGTTGTTGCGTGTCAAGTTCGTTGAATTTTTTGCACTATCATTATTGGTTATAACATGTAAAAGTGGTTTGTCTTTCCCATTTATTGAACTTTCCTTCACAAACGAGGCCATTATAAACCTTACTTGGTTTTCTAACAAATCTATCGGCATTCTCGCAATATGCCGACCGTTTTTAAGTGAGTGTCGCATTCCTAGCTTCAGTTTATTTTGCATTTCATTGAAAGTTTAATTTCACTATCGTTTATGCAATAAACGTTTATTTTCTGGCTTATAGTGTCTAAGGTAAATTCAATATTTATCGAAAATTGGTTTAAAAATGTAAGTAACTTATCAACTGTATAGTACCCCTCCTCTACTGTAAACTATTTCCATGAACCGTTATTAAAATACCTAATGTGGTTTTGTGAAATATTTAAATGTTGTTCAGGTGTTACAACTTCAAGCACTGTAATGTAGGTGGCTCTGCCACTCTTAAACCTATTTCAAATTAAAAACTAAAACAAAATAAAATCCTAAATCAAAACCACACCTTAAGGGAGTCCCTGGCTCCACTTAGTCACTCTTAGAACTGAAGTTAGGCTTAGGCGTTGCTACAAGGCGTAAAATTGTTAGAAATTATGCTATGGCGGCTGTGTCCGCAATGTAATACTTACTTGGGCCCTGCGTGACCACTGAATATTATTTCATATCATTTTGGCCTAGGCTGCGGATAACGACATAGCTAGGCTATGTCAGCACCAATATGGTGCTTTAATATTGTGAGTGTCTAAAGGTGTTATTGTTGTTGTTGTTGCAGAAGGTGTACAAGGTGATTGGCTCTGGACCTAAACAGCATTGACGGACACCCAATTGTGGGTGTCGGTCGTTATGCAAATTAGGTCGAGACGCATATGGGGTAGCCGGGACCGGAATCAGTTCTAACTTTTGGCTAGTCGAATTCAGCGGTGGTAATTTGCAGCAATTTAGTGTGTGTTATACGTTTTACTTATTGGAATTTCTTGTACGGTTGGCGTAAAGTAAAAGTATTGGTAACGGTAAAGCCAGTGGCTGGATTAAACAGATTCATGCGTCGGCTTTAAGGATTCCGGCTCAGGTTGCCAGTTAAATTGCATAACCTGTGATTTACTGTTATTAAATATTTGGTGTTATACAGGATTTGGGTGGGATTAATAAACATATACCGGCCGCGTTTACTGAATCAGAGCGATAAGCATACATCGAGGAAAGAACTGCATAAAAGGATACAGGATACAGGGTTTAGTCAAAATCACGAACTTCTCACATGGTGACCACGACGGTCTCGATGCTGATTTAGTTGGTGGTCGGTGTGAAAACGAATAGTTGGAAAAAGGAGAAAGGAATTGGGAGAATAAAAGAAAAGATTGTTATTGGAAACACAGGATCTGAACGATCGTGTTGTGGAAAATAACAAGGAATACAGGCGTGTAAAAGGAAAAGGCTGTTATTGGAAACACAGGATCTGAACGATCGTGTTGTGGAAAATAACAGGGAGTACAGGCGGAAAAAGAAATTGGAAATATCGGGTTGTAAACGTATCTGGTGCGCGAAACGGCAACAGATACTGAAATTACCGGATAGTACAGGCTGTGAATTAGTTCGACGGTTATACTTTAGGCTACGCCGCAAGTACGTGGAACTGGTTCAGGAGTAAGCGAATTGGAATTGAAAATCCCCGGGAAGAGAGACGAAAATTGGAAAAAACGGTTGGAAATCGGTGAAATTGTCATACTTAGGAACTATTGTGTTTGTAAGTACCGGGCTAAAATTTGAAACGGAACGATTGCGTGCATAAGGAGTATTGGTCAAAAACATCTGAAAAATTGTCAAAAATTCAGTGGTTTTTGGACCTGGTGAAGGGAAAAGGTGCGAGAAAGGTCAAAGAATACAGCATCGGACTTAGGGTGTATCAAGGACGGAAGTAAACGCTTAGCACACGTGTTGCAAGGGTTTACGGAAATTTTGGTTGGTGCCGGCACGAATTCTAGGTACTTGCAACAAGTAGCTAGCTAATAAGGAGTGATTTCGGGTGAAAACCGGAAGGAAAAGGGTGTCTGACGCAGAATAGCGGCTGGCAAAGGTGAATAAAAGTTGTAAAGGAGTTCAAGGAACGATTTGGGTGCGTTGTACTTGGGGCTACGCCACAAGTTTTCAAACCGGGTGCCGTATTCAACAAGTGAATAGGCTGTGTTACAGGATTTCGGGAGTAGCTAAGTGGAAAAAGCTGAAAAATCGTTGGAGGTGCTCGGGGTTGAAATATTTAGGAACTGTACGGTACGTAAATATCCGGAGCATGTGCTTGAGGAAATTTTTGGACCGGGTGAAAAGTTGTGGGCCAAAAATTACGAAAAATTAACGGATCTGAAAAGTGGTGTTTTATATATAAAACACAATAACACTGGTGTGGGAAATAGTTTACAGAGATTGGGTGAAATTTCGAATTCGGAGAAGGAGAAGCGCGCAGGACGGACTACGGAGGAGAACAGGAAAGCGGGGGCGGCGTGAAGAGGGTGACAACACGAAGTATGTAGCCGGGACCGGAATCAGTTCTAACTTTTGGCTAGTCGAATTCAGCGGTGGTATTTTTCAGCAATTTAGTGTGTTATACGATTTTACTTATTGGAATTTCTTGTACGGTTGGCGTAAAGGCAGTTACTTGGTAAGTGGGGACGTAGTGGCGTTAGTTTAAGAATAGTCACGGTGGCCTAAAATGTGAAGGAAACCACAGTGTCACGGATATAGTTGTGTTGCGCAGGGCGCAGGATTTACCCAGGATCGGATCCTGGCGTATGTGCTAAAAGGAATTGTGTCGTACCGGAGTACCTGGGGAAACGTAGTCTAATAAATCTAACGGGGTTAGGTTTATTATTCTACAACGGATTGGGCCAAATCTAACGGGGTTAGATTGGTCGGAAAATTCGGTGTATCTCTAACGGGGTTAGGGTGCACGGTTTAACAGGGTGTAATTCTAACGGGGCTAGAATTGCACGGATTCTGGAAAGGAGTAAAAGTATTGGTGTCGGTAAAGCCAGTGGCTGGACTAAACAGATTCAGGCATAGGCTGTAAGGATTCCGGATCAGGCTGCAAGTTAAATTACATAACCTGTGATTTGCTTGTAATAGATGGTGTTATACAGGATTTGGGAGGGTTAATAAACCATTACCGGCCGCGTTTACTAAATCAGAGCGATAAGCATACATCGAGGAAAATACTGCATAAAAGGAAAGGAACAGGGTGAGTAAAAGAACTTCTCACATGTAACACCGCTGGCGCAAAATGGCGTCGCCAAATCTACTGTCGGGTTATCTAATTTACACGCTACAACCACCTCCATATTTAACTCAAAATTACAAATATTGAACGCTTTTAAGCATATTATACGCAGTAGCAACACAAAAATTATAATCATCAAAACACTTACAACCAGTTACAATAACATTTCCAGTTCTAAATATCAATAATACACCATAATTTAAATTAACTTTTAAACTGTTATGCAACTCTGGTTCATGAAACACTCTATATCTGTATCGCCAAAGTTCATACACTTTCGACAAATTTAACTTAAACTCGGTTTCTAATAACCCTACTACATTCCTCAATTGCAACGCATTGTTTTCATTTAATTCATAACCAATGCTTTTTAATGTATGTTTTATTTCTGTAATCAATACCTCAGCTTCAATCATTGACTTAACCCCAACTAAATTTGTTTTTCCGTTACTAAACACTAATGCAGTGCCACCATCTTGAAATTTCCAAATACCACCTGTAAACCTTCTGCTATCATATATAAATGCATCAATTACAATATACAATTCATATAAATCCAAAGCACACATTAAATCACAAGTCACAGTCAAATTAGTTACTGTTTGTTTCATCTCTAACTTCCATCCAAAGTTTCCCTAACGTATTACTCCCAGTCCATTTACTTATATCTCTGCTTAGCTTATCTGTTATCGAAATTCCTATACCCCAGTAATTATCATATTCACTTGCTTCTGCAATCACTGCACAACCTGTATTTACTAATTCCTTTTTAACATGTTCGTGCTGTTGCACTTTCGCTAATAACCCTTTTTTCATAACATTATTTGCTAGTCCTTCATTTAACCATTTATTCATATCATAATTCTTAATCATTTTACCAATTTGTTTATGTTGGCTTGGTTTATACGCTCTCATTATTGCCTTATATGCTTCATTATCTCCGAAATATCTCGCTTTTTCACTTTGGTACCATTGTTCATTACAAACATAACATTTACCATCTATTATAACCTTACAAATGTTAAAATTACTAAAGGTACTCCAACCTGATCTAAATAAAACCAATGGCTCACCATTAACATCAACACAAAAAATTGTATGCTCCATAATGAATTTACTAAGCTTATATTTTATCCTATTTAAGCATTTATTAAAATATAAGTCACACAAGCTTTATTATTAAAATAATTGTTTCCATTTGTGTTCTGGTTTGTGTTTGTTCCTACCTCTACCAAATGCAGCTTCGGGTACATTTTCCAATAACTTCTCAAATTTTTCTGAATCTAACGGTCTTGGTGGTGAAAAATTTATATCTGATACAAAATATTTCAATAAATCAAATATATTTGAACCTACGGTATTATCAGGGTATACCACTTTATTATTTTCATTCAGTTTCAAGTCTTTAATGTTTGCAACCATTAATTCACCCTTTTTTCTTAAATTTTTAGGTAACATTTGAACTACATTTGTTTGGGTTTCTTTAATTACGGTAACCTCAACTGGTTGTGTGATTTCAGTGTTTGATAACTTGTTATTTTTTAATGCATCCAGCCAGCTCACTGGCACCACGGCCATTTTGCGAGCCATAGTATGTGTTAAAGTACTTAATTAGTAATTTTACAATTGTTGGTTTCAACAATTTACGTTTTCTAGCATTCGATACTCGTTTACTAGCAATGTTTTTAAGGGTTTGCCTACTTACGATGGTATACTCTAAAGCATTATATGCAATTTCGGAAAATGCTCTCAAAAGTGATAGGGAAGCAAATTTTATAATCACTGAAATAATTTTTGGTGATGCCTCATTCAAATATTTTAACGTAGCTAAATTTTTCGCGATAGCCATTTTTTAAAATTTGCATTTGAAGTAAGCCTTTTTAAGCATAAACATAAACAAACATTTGGTCATCCTCTGGTAAAATACATTCTCTAACTCTTAAGTTTTCATTTGTTGCCGCTTTTAAATCTAAAAATATGTACCCATAAGGTTTTACTGTTGCCTGCTCAAACGCACTTGTTAAAAAGTTTGGTCTCGAAGGCCACATTTGTCTGCCTAGTGTACATATCATTGACCGATCTCTAAAGTTGGGAAACAGTACCATGTACTGAGCATTCCTCGTTATAGTTCGCATGTATTTACCTTCATGATACAAATTTTGAGTTACAAATATAGTACTCAACCTATTATGCCTTAATTTTGAAAATGCGGCTGCCAATTGTTTATCATTGGCAGCTTCTATCATTAAATCATCTAAAATACATATTGTCTGGTTTTCACTTGTGGGAAACTCATTTGGTATACCCTCAAACAGCTCTAAATTCGGTATTTCACTTAAAAACTTAGTGTAAATATCTTGAAATATACCATAACAAAACAAAATTTTATCAACTTTTTTATCAAAAAGGTTACTTTTCAGTAAACGAAACAACCAGTAAGTCTTGCCACAACCCGTCTGACCACTAACAATACATGTAAAAGGTAACTCAAGCGGTAAGCAGCCGTTCTCTATACTATCAGCTGCAGGTTGCATTTCAAACTGAAAAGTGTTTTGTGTGTTTTGTACCTTAACTCTGCAATTTTTTCTATGTCTATGTAAATGTTGGCGGCTGGTATAAGCATGAAAACAATTTTGACATGTATAAGCCATTTATGTAAATAAAAAATGGCTACTACTTTAACTCTTTTTAAGCATTTATTCAATATAACGTAGTAAAAGTATCCCTGGTGTACCCTTTTCGTGTTAGCGTACCCCTGTTATACCCATTTGTGCGTACCCATGTGTACCCTTTTAGCATTAGCGTACCCCTATTATACCCATTTGTGCGTACCCATGTGTACTCTTTTAGCAGTAGCGTACCCCTATTATACCCATTTGTGCGTTCCCATGTGTACCCTTTTAGCATTAGCGTACCCCTATTATACCCATTTGTGTGTGCTCATGTGTACCCTTAGCGTACCCTAAAACGTGCCCATACTGTGTTAGCTTACTGTATGCACCTCAATAGTTTATCTCACCAGTTGAATATTTGTAGTCTACACGGGTACCATATCTTTTTCATGTACCCACGAATTCATTGTGCTGGGGTACCCTAACCATTTTACAAGGTATTCTGTTCCCTTATTAGTCTTGCGTTTTTTCAAAACTTTTTCAATTTTATATTGCTCATCTAAAACTTTTACCTTTTGTAACTCTTGTGCATAAAATCTACCTAAAATGGGTTCATTGTTTGCGTCTGCAATTTCATATACCGGTGGTGTAAACGGTAACTGTTTTGTAACCAAAAACACTTCACGTGACCAAAGTTGGTTAAACCCTCGTTCAAAAGGCACTCTTTCTTTTGATATTCTCACAACATCATCTATCATAAACTTATATCTGACATCAATATCTCTTGCGGGAAAAAGTTTTTCTCGCACACTATCCTCATTTTCTTCGTTTACCTGCGCCGGTGTAAATCCATATCTGTTTTCAGTATTGTTGTAAGCTTGTACAACTTTTTGCAAATCATCTATGTATCTACCTCTATTTTTGTATGTTAACAGTTTATAAAGCTTTCCTTTAAGTGTTCTAATAAAACGTTCAGCTATGCTTGCCTTAGTTTCTTTATTTTTTGCGGTGTAAACATTTATATTTCTACTTTTACAGTACTCATATACCAAATGATTCACAAATTCTTTTCCGCTATCTGTTTGAAAATTATTGGGTTTCAAGCTATCAAAAACTGTTCTTAATGCATCTAACATTGTACTACCGGTTTTATTTTTTACCGGCACAACCCAAGCATATTTTGTGAAACAATCTATAACTACCAGTAAATATTTAAACCCATCATTTAAAGTCGATAAATGCGACATGTCTGCTAAATCTGCTTGGTATAAATCACCTATACCCTTCACTACAGTTCTCCTTCGTTTGAACTTCAACCTACGTGGTTTGTGTAGTGTATAAGTCTCTTCTCCCATTAACCATTCTTTTACATCTTGTAACCTAACTTTAACTCCTTGGTGCCTAGCTTCTTTATAAAGTTTCTTAGCATTTGAAAAACCAGCAACGTTCGTTGGCTCATAAAAAATTTGCTTCAAATGTTTTTCCATTATGTTATAAATATTCTACTTGCAAACCCTTTTTAAGAATTTTTATTTGCAATGGTCAACGGGGGATAATCCCCAGCCCAGCATCTAGCCAGACTACCCCATCGCCGTAGGGGCCGCTCCTGGTAGCTGTGCAAGCAGCCGCAGGTTTTGAGTCTTTTTTATTTTTTATTTTCAAAGACACAACTATATTATAAAATCACAATATATTGCAAGTTTTACGATAATAATATACAAATGGTAATAATGTACAATCATGATGTCTTCTTTTGGTATTTTAACATGTAGCATTGTTGACAAGCTCCACCACCATAATTTAAAGTGCACAGTCTATACATTTAAAATTGACTCGAGGAGTTTTCATTTTGTAATTTCCAAAGCAATATTGTTTAGGAATAAAAATTGCCAGCTTTTATGTAAACAAAGCTTGTATACGGCAATTTAACACTACCCTTCATAAATGCCATTTGCATTTATCAAAAGGGTTCCGTGTTTAAAATTTATGGGTAAATTTACGAACAAGTGGTCAAACTTTCCAATAGGAAGACCATCTGTGCAACAATTTTTGGGTGGTATCCGGAGCATTACATATCAAACCGTTTCACCAATCATAATCGTGTTTTCAGTTTTACCCCCACAGTTTACAAATTATAATCAAACATAGTTTATAAGCATGAATTATTACATGAACATGATACATTGTTACAGTTATTCATTATTCATTTCATCCAATAAACTCATAAAATCAATATCGTCTATACAATTATGACCATAAGCATATGAACAAACACCATCATTTAAAATGTACCGCTTGTCATCAAATGCACTCAAACCTACTTTGTTCTGGCTTATTGTATGCATTATATGTTTTTCTGATCTTATATATTTCATTAAATGTCTTTGCTTTGTATGCTTAAACAAAGCATTTACATAATTTTTATGACAAATGTCATTTTTCACTACACATTTCTTAATTCCTTTTGCTCGTTTCTTTTCAGTATCCCCACATTTTATGCTATACATTTTCGATCTAAGTCCAACAAACTCATCAATCGGTTGTCCTGCAGTTTCATCTTTCATTTTACCCAAAACCTTTTTGTTTTTAATTGAAAATAAAGGGTGGTCAGGTGGGTAATCGCTAGTATCAAAATTTTGTTCATTCAATTTCATATCGTTATAAATATCCTCAGTTTTTACAGCGTAACATAAGGAATCCGTATCAGTGAACAACAATTTACAATTATCACCATACATGCTTTTCATATAGTCATAATGAAAGTGGTACATTAACGATTTTGATAAATCTAATACAGTAAAACCGACATATATCGGTTTACATAATCTAACGGTTTTTCTTTGCATTTTAACAGCAACCAGGTTTTCATTAAAAATTTGCGCCCTTTGGTATCTAGGGCTAGCTACAAGTTTTTCAAATTTTTGTTCGTCGGTTACCAATTTTATATCTACATAACCACGAACATTTTCCATTGTTTTCCCAAATACTGCATTGTTTAACAGTTTAAATAAATCTTTTTCGAAATCACTTTTAGCGCTTTTGCGCATTTCAGTATTAAACGTAATATAAGGTTCCATCCAATCACATTGAAAAAATGAAACCACTCTATGCACACATTCTAATTTCATGCCTAACCGTAAGTAAAGTTGTAAATTTTTCAAGTGAACAATATAATTTTTCTTATCATGTAAATTTGGTACTAATTTATTAACCGAACTATTATTTACATTTAAAGTTTTTTTAAGGTTTGAACAATACTGTGAAAGCATATCATTCGAAATTTTCAATTTTTCAGGGGCTAACGGGTAATCATTATGCAGGTCATGCAATTCACTAGGGTACTGTAAATCAACTTCTAATACATAGCCGAAATCAGCTTCGGCATTAACAACTGACCAATCAGTTGTTTCTATCTGCTCACGTGTGAGCCATTTAAAATTGCTGCAAGGCAGCTTTTGTACCATTGACCAACCATACAGGTTGTTAGCGTCAAGGTACATAATATATTCATTATCTTTATTACTATCATACCCTTCTACATATTTATTATTTGCCTTTGCATAACGGTGTGTGATCATTGAAACACCGCCACGTATACCGTTTTCAAAAAAGGTATACATGTCAACATCCGAAATTAAATCTAATTTAATCTTGGTATATTTTAAACAGGCATCCCACGCAAAACTTGGTAAGGTAATATAATGTACAGGATCTAACCCATAATGTTGTAAGCAAAATAAGCGAAAGTGTTCAAAAATATCACATAAAAGTAAAACATCAGTTTTCAAATATAAATCGTGGTACTCTCCTAAATCTGCAATTTGCATTTCTTCCCAAACCCGTTTAGCATGCCCATAATCTTCATTTGAAATATCCGAGTCACTTAATGCTGAGTAAAATTTAGTCCTATCCGGTAATGAAGTTTCATTAAACCGCTCAAATGAATCCATATATTCATACGGGTACACTCCCTTACGTAACATTAGTTCTACCTTATCCCCAAATGCAGGTTTCATTGCATGAAAACTTGAAGCATCACGCTTCTTCATATTTTCAACAAGGGCACTTAACGAACTAGGTAAAAATTGAAAACTATCTATGAACCTAATTTTAAAACCTACTTCATCATCATTATCATCATCTGTTTCATTCAGTATGAAACTATTTGCACTTTGTGCGCTTCTTTTGCTCTTACGTTTTATCGAAAAAGTTAAATAATCCTCCATACCTTTAGCTACACAGTCTATTTCTAGCCCCATTTCTAAACATTTTGTACTTATTTCTTGCATTATAAGGTGCCCATCATACCTTCGCAAGTTGTGAAACAATACAGTTACATCTCTGTTTAACCGGTACCCAATGTTGCATTTAAAGTGCGCAGCACCTCGGTACCGGCTACATAAGTGACAATGGTCTTTGACCTTATCACCATTTTTCATTGGCTTACCGCATAGGTAACAACGGTAAGCATTTTTGAAATCTATTTTATTTTGGTCAGTCATTGTTATTGTTTTTTGGTTTTTCATATATTCTTGCTGAAACTGTTCAGCCAATTCTATAATGTTGGTTATAAATTTCGAAACAGCATCAGCTCCGCGGTATGTAACCGCTTCGCCGATCTGTATTTTATCATTACAACACCCAAACGTTTCTACTAACCCGTACCCACATGGGGTGTGTCTTTGGTGTTGGCTAATGTATGAATTTAATGAGGACGGGTCACATGTGTCTAATTTTTCAAGCAGGCATTCAAAATCTGCATATATTACATAAGGGCACCTTTGCATGCGGTGAATATTTTTAAACCTTAGTACTGAATTTGGTTCAGGTATATCTACTCGCGATATTTCATCATTACGACATAATTTCATATGTTCCTCACGCTTATCTTTACTATAACAAGGGGCTAAACACTTATCACAAAAATATAGTCTGTGCGCTTTATTACGTTGACTAGCTAACAGTGAATCTAAACTTCGTATCAGGCAATAATGACCCTCATACAATAATAAATGAACGTAGGGTTGGTACGGTGTTTTTGAAATATATAGGGGGTATATTGTGGTTTCCTCTACCCCATAAACGTTAACGGCAATTTTATTGTTTGTTTCAAACCTTTCTATATCTAACACCTTAACCGGGTAATCTATGCCGGTCATATTTAATTCATTTTCGAATTGTTTATATTTAGTCACTCGTTCTGCATGTTCTGTCCGGTTATTACTATGTAAATGTGCAATCACACTCCACAAAAAGCACTTATTGTCCTCATTCTGAATGTTAAGTACTGCATGTTTTTTCCTTATCCACAGGGGCAAGGGTTTATACGTTGACCCTTTTAATGGCATATATCTACTAATGTGAATGTCTGCATGCCCAATACTATCTAAAACCCACCCTGATCCCATTGCTTGAAAATCCTCAAATTTTTTTGAAACATCACTCAAAGTACTATCTAGCTCAATACTTATATCTGATCCTGGTAATATCAAACGTGACTTTGAATTAAAATGACACGTCATTTGTGTGTCATCTAATTTTTTCATTATACACTGTACGCTTATCCATATCTTAATACCTAGCTCTTTTCGCTGATTTAGTAATTTTAATAAAAGTTCCTTAACATCTACAAAAAATATTGAAATGTCTGCTATGTGTTTTCCGGGTACCGCATAATAACTTTGCAAGTACCCTTTTAATGCCTTTTTCCATTTTGAAAGTTTAACGAAACCAACCTTGTCAAAAAATGCTGAACACCGTGGCATTGTGTGCCCTTTAGGTGTTGTGCTCGAACGCACTAGTGGGCTATTGCTTATGTTCGAGGGTATGTCTGTATTATCGGTTACTCGTTGTTTCTTTACCAAGTGCTGTACGTAATGATCATCAGCACGTCGTTTACTACCTTGTCCTATGTTATCATTCGATGTTGTTGCCGGTTGACCGGCAAATATTGGTGGTGGCAACCGTGGTCCACTGACATTACCAAGGCTTAACCGAGGGGAATGAAGGTGCCCCCTCATGTGTCGTTGCAAGTTATCTTTTCTCGAAAAACTTAGCTGGCATATTACACATTCAAAATGCTTATCTTTATGCGCCGACTCCATATGTCTATACAAATTGTCACTTCGAGTATACGAACTAGTACAATAACCACACTTGAAAGCCATTCTATTTAAGCGTTTGCAAAAAATAAGCGTAAAATTGTAACTTGGTAAAATGAAACTGATTGAGGTTTTCCAGAATTCGCGGGTTTATATAGGTTTCAGAGCTGTCAACAGCATGATAAATCTTGGTATCTTAAAACGTGTTAGTATTGAAAAGCTTTGTGGTTCTGTATTAACGAATCAGGATGAAGCAACTATGGAATGTTCTAGAAATTGGTAGTCAATAACCTATCAGATTGCAGTATTCTCATGACGTAACTATGTTGACATAGAAGGTTCTAGAAATTCAATTTGATAACAACCAATCAAAATGCAGGATTTTCACACGTAACTCAGATGGCCCGAAACTTCTAGATAATTTGATAGCAACCAATGAAATGACTTTATAGCTCAACGTTCTAGAACTTTCGTTGCAGCAAGTAACCAATGAAAATGTAAGCAGAAGTCTCAAAATTTGCTATAAAAGGAGCTTAATTCAGGGGTACATAATCATTTTACAATTTTAACACTCAAACATTGACGCATAATGGACTCATCGGAACTAGTACACCAGCTTGTGCAAAGCTTAAAGAATGCTGTAGAACGCGACATTGTACAGCAAAATGCAGCACATGTAGCAATGGAGTTACGAAATAGATTGGAACAACCATGCACAGCATGTACTTTAGACCAGCCAAGTCAATGGGCTCATATGGTGTTTGGTGGGTGCCTGGATGATAAAAGAATTGATAGAACTACTGTTGAAATTATTTGTGATAAGCTTAATATTGAATATTCACAACGTTTGTATAACATTGTAATGAGTAATTTGAACGAATAAAATGAAAATAGCGTAATCTACTTCTGCATATAGCATATGTTGCATATGCATAAGATGGCTTTTGCCATATTTTACTTCACATTAAATGCTATATGAATAAGCTGAAAATATATTCTTTATGCAGGAAATAAGCCACTGGCATTTTAAATGATAACAAAAACATTGCATTTACAAAAGTCTGACCATGTTTAAGTTCACTGCTAATAAATGTCACCATGTCAATTACTTCTTTTCTGCTCATCAAACATTCATTCAATTTCTGTTCATATTCTGAAACGCCGTCAATCCAGTCACCTGTTCTTTTACACTGTTCTTTAAAATCTTTTACTTTTTGCTTCAAAAGCATAATTTCTTTTTTCATATAATGTTCTTCAACCCATCGAGCTATATCATATGTTTCGTCTGACGCACAGCACGACATGCAAATGGTGCTGCTTGTTTGATTTCCCATGCCCTTGTTGTAATTATTAGTTTTAAAAATTGATTACGAAACTGGTTGAAATTTTAAAGATTTTACAGGTTTATATAGGTTTCAGAGCGGGTCGGGTGGGGGTGGGTTTTACATGTAAACCAAAGGTAATAAACAAAATGGGAGCGCCATTTTTTAGACTACATTTCAAAACGTAACAGGGAAATATTATTTGGAGCCTTTTGAAATCATTTATAAAGCACAAATCTAGCTAATCGCTTTTAACTTAATGAACGTAAATTTGGTAGCGTTTTAGTTCCTTATTGATAAATCAGATAGAGCAGAATTTTATAGTGACATATGTTAGATAGCCCTGAAAAGGGCTGTTGGGATAAGCAACTTTTGCAAAAATTAATGTCGCCGTTCTACCTCCACCCAGCTTGTGAACACCATTGCTGTGATAGCAACGTTGTTACGCATTACCACACCAATTATGCGACCTTGAGAACCATCACCTCGTTCACCAACTATTTCATGGAATTCGCGATAGCGTATCACTCCACCATGTCTAGTTTTGTGTTGTACGTGGTATCGCTTGCACGTTCTAATAATTCTATCTTCCCAGCCGCTATAAAGTCGGCTTTTACCCTTTTGAACACCACTGCCTATATGAGTTCGAGTGAGGTGTGCACTAATTCTGATGTTCATTTTAAAATTGTTGTACAATGAACAATTACGAATTTTGCTCACCTTTTATACTTGTGAGCTGGACTTACGAGTAATAAAAATGATGTCATGACGTCACTTTTATTATCTAATTAGCGTGTTGGGCACGGTGCGACTTAACACTCAAAAATGTGACGTCGTTTAATTATCCTCAAAAATTTGTCGCTAGATTTACTACAAAAATGCAAGGCCAGTTTTCTAAAATGATGTCATTTTATTACCCTAAAAAAATGTGACGCTACTTAATTACCCTAAAGAATATGAAGCCGATTTAATTACCCTCAAGAATGCAAACTATTTTATTTCTCTCAAAAAATTACGCCATTTTAGTACCATCAAAAATCTGTCGCTGGTTTTACTACCCTCAAAAATGGAAGGCCAGTTTTCTAAAATGATGTCAATTTTATTACTCTAAAAAATGTGACGCTACTTAATTACCCTAAAGAATGTGAAGCCGATTTAATTACCCTCAAGAATGCAAACTATTTTATTTCCCTCAAAAAATGACGCCATTTAATTATCCTCAAAAATCTGTCGCTGGTTTTACTACCCTCAAAAATGTAAGGCCAGTTTTCTAAAATGATGTCAATTTTATTACCCTAAAAAAGTTGACGCTACTTAATTACCCTAAAGAATGTGAAGCCGATTTAATTACCCTCAAGAATGCAAACTATTTTATTTCTCTCAAAAAATGACGCCATTTTAGTACCATCAAAAATCTGTCGCTGGTTTTACTACCCTCAAAAATGTAAGGCCAGTTTTCTAAAATGATGTCAATTTTATTACTCTAAAAAAATGTGACGCTACTTAATTACCCTAAAGAATGTGAAGCCGATTTAATTACCCTCAAGAATGCAAACTATTCTATTTCTCTCAAAAAATGACGCCATTTTAGTACCATCAAAAATCTGTCGCTGGTTTTACTACCCTTAAAAATGTAAGGCCAGTTTTCTAAAATGATGTCAATTTTATTACCCTAAAAAAGTTGACGCTACTTAATTACCCTAAAGAATGTGAAGCCGATTTAATTACCCTCAAGAATGCAAACAACAGCAGCAGCATTATCAACTACAACAATAACAATAATAATAATTATAATTTTAATAATAGTGCGTCTTTCTGTGACAAATCAATCAGAAGAGAACTTTTCAAAAAACGTTCTCAAAATTGGGATAAAAAAGCTGAAAATCTGAAACGAAAACGAAAACCAAACCACAAAAATTGGAGTAAATTTTGTTTGCCGGATCATAGCCATAAAAAATTTTAACCAAAAAAACAACTCCAACAAAGCC